>PVIY010045341.1:0-19143 GCA_004026745.1 Myrmecophaga tridactyla | reverse complement strand
TGGACCCGAGGACACCTAGAGAGAGCTGAGAAAGAAAGCCAGGCCCCTGCCTCCCAGCTCTGTCCACTAGGCTTGTTACCAGATTGCTCCAAACTTTTACTTACAAACCTCCCTCCAAGCGTGCACACAGTGCCTATTAAATCAGTCTTCTCGGCCTGGCCAAAGCCCTGCTCCCCCCTTCCCCCGCCATCCTGTATCCTGCATTGCAGACCCCCTCCCCTCCAGCTTCAGGGCCTAATCCCAAGTGTCCTTTTCACATCCACACCCGTACCACCCTCCCCTCCCCCAGCCTGTTCTCCATAGGAATGGGCCTCCCCTGGCCTTCCCATCTCCTGCTTCCCACCCTCCTCACCCCCAGCCCTATAGAGTGTCATAAATTCTAACGAAACCTCATCAGGGGAAGAAAAGGAGCAAAAAGTCCTAATTGGCAGGGGCCTCGAATCTCTTGGTCCCTGTGGTGGGATTGATAAGGTTCCTGGGAAGCAGTAGGGGTTTAGGGAGAGGAGGGGGAGGCTGGGGGCCCGCCTGCCAAATGTAGCCAATTAATGTCAGTGCTGCCTTTCATGCCAGCCAATTAAGTCCCGCATACTTGTCACCAGTATACTTGCCCTGAGAAGGGGGTGGGGGGGTGCAGGGAGGGCGGGGCAGGGGGGTTTAAGGGAACAACTCATTTCCCTGCAGCCAGGATAGCGCAGCCTTCAAAATGGGGAGGGGGTTCAAGGGGAGCTTGAAGGTGGTTGGGGGTCACCATGGTCAGGCAGCAGGGGAGGGGAGCAAGGTACAGAACACTGTGGCTCTGGGGGAGACTTGGTTCTGAGCCCTGGGAGAACTGAAAGATGGGGATTTGGCTTCTGAAGTCAGTAGTTGCTAGGAACTGAGAAGAGGACTCGCTTTCTCACTTGGTGCCCTGCGCTAGCAGAGCCAGGCACTTGCCTGAGTTATGTCATTTGATCTTGGCAGCCACCCCCAGGCAGCTCAGAGAGGCTAGATCGCACAGCTCTCAAAGGCCAAAGTAAGGAGCTATTTACCAGGCAAGATCCCCATGGTAAATATACCTCAAGTCCTATTCACAGAAGGAGCAGTGCCTTAAGCATTCCTCCCCACCTCCACCAACCAAACAGGGCAGGAGATAGCTTAATAAAACAAAGCAAAACCTTGCTGGGCAGGAGAAAAGCAGACAAGGAGAGGGGTGCAGGCAGGAGGTGGTCTTAGTAAGGGAATACCATTGTACTCCCAGAAGCTGGGGATTCTCACTGCTAGCTCTCCGAGGATGCAACTGGATGCAGCAGACAGCAGGCAACAGGAAGGACTTAGGTAAGATAGAAGGGAACATTCCTTTCCAGACAGTTAGAGATACTAAAGGGATCTTGACAGCTCTTCCCTGGGCTGTTGGAAAGCTTTGGGAAGTCGACCATCTTGATGGCTTGGGGGAGAATTCCAAGAACCGAAAGAGTACCCAGGAAGAGGCGGCCGGGTCACCTAAGAGCAGGCTCACAAAGGGCTTCAGAGCCAGAGAAAGAGACGCCTACCCCCCCTACCCACCCCCCGCCCCAGAGATCCCTGGGAATAAGCAAGACCCCTCAGTCGGTCCTCAGGCTCATCATGGTGGAGGAAGTGAATGAGTAAGACAGATATGAGTTCTAATTCCGTCTCCACTACTTCTGAGCCTAGCCATCTTAGGGAGTCCTGGTTCTTTTCTAAGCCTCAGTTGCCTCATCTGTGAAATGGGGGTGACCAGAGTACCTTACCTCCCAGGCTGTTGTGAGGTTCACAAAGAAGAAAGGGTGGGAAAGGGTTTGTAACCTATGACTGACTGGCCCAGGTTTGAGGTGCTTCTGAGCAGGGGGTCGGGGTAAGGTGCAGATGTGCTCAAGAGCTGGGCCACTCAATGGCACCAGCTGCCCCTCACCCTGGGTGCAGGCAAAGGCACCACATTGTGTACATTGTCATGCAGATGCCTTGCCTGCCCGCCCGCCCACCCCCAATGGGCCCACTAATGACCCTGAGAGCTGGTTGGAGGCTGGGGCAGGCTAATTACATGGCCCTGAGCCCGCCAAGACCCAATAATTACACAGCAACTTATACAGAGAGGGTGGCTAATTGTGTGACAAACTGTGAGGGGAGGGCTGGGGTGCCCCTTGAGCTAATGAGCTTCCCCCAAGAGCCCATGGGGCAGGGCCAGGGCTAGGGGATGTGGCAGGCAGGCCTGTCCCATTCCCAGCCCCCCATGGCGCCCAGCTCCTGGGAGGGTGGCAGGGCGTGCAGGAGGGAGGGGAGCAGTGATTAAGAGCCAAACCTCGCCTCAGACCTGTCTCTTCTTGCCAAGTCTTGCTCAAAGCTGCACCTGGTCGGGTACTGTTGGGCCTGGCCCTCAGGAACAACCCCCCACCCCCACCCCCATGCCTCCCTCACCCCAGGGTGGCTCCAGCTCTCCCAGGCTTGTGTTCCTGCTCCAAGCCCTGACTGACTGGCAGACTGGCCATGGCGAGGAGTAAAACACAGATCTGGAAAATTCTGGACCATCATGGGCCAAGGCCCAAGTCAGTGGCAGAGTCCTGGAGAGCTGGCAAATGGCTTACTTCCCTGCCTAACTGCACTTTTCTCATATCTTTTTAATTCAAAGCAGCCCTAAGTACTCTCAAGGCCTTGGTGGCAGCCAGACCTAGGTTTGAATTTGGCTCCTCCCCCTCATAAGTGTGGAATTTTGGGCAATTCAGTTTCTCTCTCTAAGTCTCAGTTTCCTCACCTGAAAACTGAGATGGTTATGGGGATGAAAGTAAATAGTGCAAGTGAAACCCAGAGCTCAATGCCTGGCACAATGCAACTGCCCTGAGTCCACGTCTGTATTCCTATCTGGTTGGTTTCCTCCTGTGCACAGGTTCGCGAGGTCCCACCTCGAGCCAAGCACCACAGAGTAGCCTGAGGCCCAGATATTCCATAGCCCAGGCATCCTGACCTCCTTTCCAGGCCCAAGTCCTACCCCTGCACCTCCCAGGGCCCTCCCACTGCCTTCCCCTACTCCCTCTCCAGCCACCAATTCCTCCCTGGAGACCTCTCTTTTCCCTGAGACTGGAGCTGAGCTGGAGGGGGCTGGGGTGTGACGGCAGGAGAATAATTATTCCATGTCTCTTCCTTTCAGACATGGCACCCTGTGGAGGTAAATCTTCAAGGCAGAGAGAGGCCTAGGCACCCCCTTCCTCCTGAGACCTGTTTCACAGGCTACCTCCCTTCTCTCCAGCCCTCTCCTCAGCCACTGACTCAGCTCCGGACATTTTTGGACCCCCCCCCCCCATAAAATCATTGAAGTGGCTGCTGACAAGTTGGAACAGCTTAACAAATTACTCCTAATAAACTACTGGGGGCAAGGAGGGGAGGCCAGAAGCCAGCCTGCTCTCAGGGCAGCACCTTTGATTGCTCCCTGGTGTACCCTGGCTGCTCCTTCCACTGGCCTACCTGTCCACCACACTGCTCCAGGACAGCCATAGGTATTCCTACAGATGGAGTACATCTCCAGCCCTGCCCAGCCCCAGCCCTGGGGGCTGAGGTTCCCAAGCCCCACAACCATGGGCTTACCCCAGGTCTGAGGTTCTCACCTTCACTGTATACTCCAGGGCTTCAACCTAGCTCTGCCAGGCATGGCCGTCAGTGGGAAAGAGAGGTGACAAGGCCAGGCACTCCCACCACTTGGACTGTCTGCTGTTCCAGGAGCTCAGCCTGCAAGCCCCCAACCTGTTTGATACCCAGCCATCCTACCAGCATCTGTGTGGGCAAGACTTCCTCCTTGGGCCCAGCTCTGGCCACAGACTGAGGCACACCATCTCTCCTGTTGGCCTTGTTTGCTTTCTTGTCTTTCAAATAGAACCGGTTAATCCCACCATCTGCCTGCCTTCTAAGGCAGTCTCGGGTGTTAAATAAGATTGTGGAGGTGAAAGTACTTCCTCAACTTTAAAGTGCCCCACATGGTTTGGTTATCGAGCTGGCTGGGGATTATTGTTTCTGGTGGTGTTATTTTTGCCCTTTCTTCATTCCTCTCTTCCAGCCTCAACTGGACTGTAACATTGGGAAGAGTTGGCAGCCTCTACTAGCAACAGGGCACACTTGCAAAGCATTTTCACTTAACATATCTTGTTTGATCCTCACAACACTGCTTAAAGGGAGATGTTACTCTCCCCTTTTACAGATGAGAAAACTGAGGCTCAGAAATGTTAGCTTCCTTGCCCAAGGAAGTGGTGGAGCTGAGATTTGGAACCCATTTTTGTCTTGACTGCAAATCCATGCATTCCTGGGCATCTCATTTCATAAGCCTGGACCTCACTAGACCAGACAGATGGGGTGTCTCCACAGTGATGACTCAAGATGCCAGGCATCAGAGGGGTCCCAGCCATGAGGTATGATCTCCTTCCAGGAGAGCCCTGGGATGGGGACCCTCTCAAGGGTGAGCTGGGTACTGCTGGGACAGACCATGTGCCGAAATCTGTAATCTCATTATGCTGTTAGAGCTGCTGCCCCAAGCACACGCTGCCGGGCCTACAAGTCCTTCAATTAATCCCCAGATTAATCTGCTTCTTCTCCCTGTCTCCTCCCCTTTACCCCCCGCGCCCCGCCCCCAGTCCCAAGAAGTTCTCTAAAACTTAGAGAGAAAGGGAGGCCAGACCCTACAACTTGTGATACTTCAGGGGCTCCAGACAGCTCCCTGGGTTGCCATCTCTGCTGCACGTCAGAGAAGGCACCCTAGTTTTCTCTGGTCACCCTAGCTTGGGCCGCTCTCCTCCCTCAGTCCAGTTCAGTCCCTCTACTCTTTAAAGGTCTTCCTTAATTCAACAGTTAATTGAGCAATTACTACATGCCAGGCACTTCTCTGAGGACCTAATGATGAATGAGGCAGACAAGGCCTTCAGGGAGCTCCCAGGACTGAGGAGGGGAGGGATAAACATAGACTTAATGACAGTTCAGCATACTCAGTGCTGTGGCAGGGGGTCCCGCCGACTGGTATTGAAGGAGGTCAGAGAAAAGGACAGAAAGATAATTCCAGGCAGAGAGAGCATGTGCAAAGGCACAGTGACGTAGTATAAAAATGCATAGACTTTCCCAGACCATGCACCGCCCATCCCCTCCAAAAAAATAATGTATAGCCCATTTGGGAAAGCCAGGTTTGATTGGTTTGGTTGGGACAAGGATGGGGAGAAGCAGAGGCTGGTGGAAGACGAGGCTGGGAGCAAGCGGTAGCCCCATGGTGAAGGCTCTGCATGTGTACATGATGGTGTATTAGTGATGCATTAGTGTCTGCATGCATACGTCGTCGGGTGCACATGCAGTGGTGGTCACGCATTTGTACATGAAAGAGTGCTCCTGCATGCAAGTGTGTGTGTGTGGGGGGGGGGCGGGATGTGGTGAGGGTGGTGTCTAAAGCTACCTCCTCCAGAAAGTCTTCCTATGTTTTCCTGAGCCATTTCCAAAAGCCTTTTACAAAATACCCTGTCTACTCCTAGAAGACATTAGGGCTGTGGACAAGCTCTTTCTTAGCTAGCGTGCTTATGTGTGTATTTGGTCTCCACACACACTGCCAGTACCCCAGGGGAAGGGACCAGGTACCATTTCTCCCGCATATGATTTGCCGGGCAAGTGCCAAGGACCAAGCTGTGTATGTGGATATATCTTTCAATTCAATTTGTCAGTCCGTGACGTGCATAGAATCTTGGACCTGGACTCACGCTCGCTTTTTAGTCAGGGCCCTTCACTCTGCCCTGCTTAACCGTAACCAGGGTCAGGGAAGCATGGGAAGCTGGCAAAGACAGATCCTTCTAACCATCTCTTTACTACCATCCTGCCTGAGCCCTCTTTGTCTCACCAAGATTGCTATAGGGCCTCCTCATTGTTCTCCTGCTTCCCCCCTTGCCCCCTGCCAAAGCCTATTCTCCACATAATGGTTAGAGAGATCCATTCAAACTAAGTCAGGGCTTGTCACTCCTCTTCCTTGAGCCCTGCAGTGGCTCTCACCTACTCAGAATAAAAACTAAAGTAGTTTGCATGGTCCTTACCATGGCACTACAGGATGTGGCCGCCTCCACCATTGCTTGACCTGACCTTCTGCCACTCTCCACCTTGCTTACTGCCCTCCAGCTTCGCAGCCTGCTTACTGTTCCTCCAAAGCAGCAGGCACTCTCCTGCCTTAGGGCCTTTGCACTTGCTACTCTTTCTGACTAACTTATTCCCCATATATCCACATGACTCACTCCCTCTCTTCCTTCCAGATTTTATTCCTTTGTCTCCTGTTACTTTCTCAATGAGGCCCACCAGGACCGCTCTATTTAAAATTGCAGAACACTGTCCACCCAGCTCCAGTATTCTCTATTCTCCTTACTCTGGCCCTTTATGTCTCCATGGCACTCATCATATTTTAACGCACTAGATGATTTACTTGCTTATTGTATTTACTATTTACTGTCTGTCTCCCTCACTAACATGTAAACTCCACAATTATCTGTGTTAGAACAAATCATTGATGTATCCCCAGCTCCCTCAATATCTCCTGGTATCTAGTAGGCACACCATAAACATTTGTCCAAACAAAGCACCCTAAGGAGGAACCCCCAATGGCCAAGTTCTTCCCAAAGCTTATCCTGAGTTCCAGGAGCTCCAGGTTCCAATTCTCAAATATATCCAACCATCTCATCTCTCATTAAGACACAGTTAGGCTGCTCACAGCCTCAAAAGGGTTTAGATTGACCATGCACCAAATGTACATATGCATGTGCACACACACACACACACACACACACACACACACACACACACACACTGTCTTGATGTGGGCATATAGCTCCGGAGAATCTCTCCCAGGCTCCGCCCCTTCCCTCCCCAATTTTCCTCTTCCCCCAGTAACCCCTTTCCCTCCCCAGGCACCCTAGCCTCTGTCCCTCTGTCCTCAAGATCTTCCTTGTCCCCCTCGACCCTGATCCTCCCCACGCAGTGACCCCAGCTTCTGACCTTTCCCTTCATAGACCTCCCCCCAGCAGCCATTCTTCTGCTCTCAAGATCTCTCCTGCTCCTCTCCCTGTCCCTTCAGTGATTTCCATTGCCCCTGCCCCTCCCTGCCTTGCGCCCCAAAGTCTTGCTCCTCTCCCTGCAATGACCCCTCCCCTGAATGCTGGCAAATGCCCAGGCTTCCGCTCTCACAGCCTCTGTGCGTTTCTCCCTGTCTTTTGTGCCACTTGCGGGGCCGGCGTCCCCAAGGGCTCTCCACACAGCCTCTCACTAATTAGGTCAATTATGAGGTCAATTATCTAATCCTCTCCAATCCAGCGTTGCTCCACACACTCCACACTCCAAGTCCTCAGGCACTTTCAGAGGCCCTTACTACCTCTCATGCAGAGGCCCCCCAGCCTGGGGGCCTCCTAGCTGAGCATCTTCTGCTCACTGCAGAGAACTTTGAATGGGGCCAAAGCACTGTATGGCAGCTAGAAGAACAGTGATTCCTGAAAATAATGGTAGTGAATACATCCCTAAGAGACTTTGATGTCACCTTCCCTGGGTCAAACCTCAGTGCCTGGACTTGTGTGTCTCTGTTCTGTGCTGGGAATCAAACAGTGGATCCTGCCTGGAGACAGTAGGAAAGGAGGAGGGACAAGATGACCTCTAGAATAGGACTTCTTAATATTTCTCTGAAATCATGTGCTTTTTGAGCGTCTTGATGAAAGAACTGGACTGTGGAAACACACATCCAGACCAGTTTGTATTTCATTTTAGGGAATTGGTCCCCAGACCCCCAGAAGTTGTCCAGAGGTCCAAGGTGTGAACTTGGGTCCAGAGCCTCTGATTCAATGCCTCTTCCCTGTATATTGCCACT
Organism: Myrmecophaga tridactyla; assembly: GCA_004026745.1. Taxonomy (NCBI): domain Eukaryota; kingdom Metazoa; phylum Chordata; class Mammalia; order Pilosa; family Myrmecophagidae; genus Myrmecophaga; species Myrmecophaga tridactyla. The sequence goes on along the minus strand of PVIY010045341.1, from coordinate 11,297 downwards.
CCCTCCTGGGACAGATTGCCCCTTTAGGATGAGCCTGAGAAATCCTCAACCATCCCTGCCCTTTGCTAGAGCCGCTGTTTCCACTTAATGAGTGTCTTTCCTAGCAGCCAGGGTGAGGAACACCCCATGCTTCTGCAGCCACTGGAGCAGCAGGTTCGGCCCTGTGGCCCTGGGTTCTTGGTATCCACTGCAGGTCTCTGCTGGAGCTCCTTACTCCTGCCTGGCAGGGCTAGCATGGGACAGAGGGGCTGGGAAATGGTCATGGCCCACCGGCAGTCTAAACAGGTAGAAAAGCAGGAAGGGGGGCAGAGGAGGCATGGGAGGGGTGGACAGAAGTGAGGGAATGAAAAGCAGGAATAGGGAGCTCAAGGAGGGAAGGAGACAAAGGCCAGAGAAAGACACTGAAGAACATGAAAGCCAAGGAAACATTCAGTAGACAGAGTGCTCACATTGCCCCAGAGAACCTAAGAACCTCGCCAAGTCTAGTCTCTTCCATTGCACTGGTCGGGACATTGAAGCCCCAGAGAGAGAAAGGGACTTGCCGGACACCCCTCAGCCTATCCTGGGCAGGGTTCCCCACATCTAAGCCCAAACTATCACTGCCTTACCTCCCCCAGAGTGCTCTTGGGAGAGGAGGGGACAAGGGGCTACAGGGCTGACACCCTTCAAATCTCCGTCCCACTGGTCACAAAGATATTTGCTGCAATGATAATTATAATGGGAAAATTTTAGAAACAATGTGAATGTTCAACAATAGGGGACTGAATAAATAAATTATAGTTTTCCCAGAGGACTGAAGACTTTGTAACAAAAGGAACTTGCAGATTAATAGTCGACATCAGAAAACATTTGCACTATATTTTAAAAGCTAATTTACAAAACAGTAAATACACACTAGGGGGGAAAGGCCAGAAGGAAGAAATATGCCAAAATGTTAATACTCATTATCTCTGACAGGGATATTGCAAACCATTCCTGTCTTGTTTTGCTTGTCTACATTTTCCATATTTTTAATAAACATGCATGGATTCTATAAAACGAAAAAGCAGTAAAAAGTTACATGTGATTATTTTTTTGTAAATCTGTCTCCAGCACAGACTTCTGACCTCCAGGATCTGAAACTCACCATTGGTTGTCCCATCAGCTGACCAGCCAGGACTAGATCCAGAAAACTGGGCCCAAACTCTTGCCCCTTTATGGCCTGTGCACCCCTCTGGTACTTTTAACTCCCCATTGTCTCTTGAGTCCATGCCTTTCCCCACAGCTATGTACCAGGCCAGCTACTGCTTGGTCTCAGGACAGGGCGCCATTGCAGTTTTCTCACTGGTCTCTCTGTTGCTAGCCAGGCCTCCTCCTCACATCACAATCCAGGCAACTTTTGTTAAAAGCTTCATCGAATCATGCCTCTCGCACCTGCAAATCAATTTGGTGGAAAAGGCCTGTGGGCTTTCATGTCTTTTCACAAGTCTCATTTCTCAGATTACCCTCCTTCAAGGAGTAGGAGAGAAGTGCAGGCAGGTGCACACACGTGTTTTCTAGCTTTGCTCTTACTGTCCCACCACTACTCGGCAGAAACCGTACCAATTACAACTCCCCTCATGCCACCCTCCCTCCATACATGCCCTTTATTCACACCTCGATCCGATTCTCTCTTGTCGGCCCTCATTGGATATTGGTTTATCTTCTCCCCTAGCCAGCCTGGGGCTGATGCTCAGGAGTAGACCCTGGTAGAACCCGGTCCTTCTAATGGAGGTAATTCTGAAGGGTGGGTTCCAAAGTAGGGGGTGGCTGTGGGAGCAGAGAGAACTGTAGGACTGTCTCATGTGACTGGTGATCCCAGATCGTATATATCCCCCCAGCAAGCCTCACAGGTTATGCCTATGCCCCATGGTACCTGACTCCTACCTCCCGCAGCTCACCCAGTCTGCATCCACATACCCTCACATCCCGCCGTGAATGCACAGACCCACCCCTCACACTACTCTCCACTCAAAGAGGCCTCTCTCTCTGGCCCTAGTAATACAAGATATAAAGACTCCAGGTACACATGTGCATATAAACACATACCCTTCATACCCTAAGATATGGCCACATTTCAGTGTACATATCCCACAGCGTACACCCATGTGAGAGGCCACTAGGTATGTAGCGAGGAGCATGGACACTGGAGCTAGACTTACTGTCTACAGATCCTGGCTCCAAACCTTGCCAACTATGTGGACTTGGGGCAAATTATTTCACCTCTCTTGACGCTCAGATTCCTCTACTGTAGAATCAGAATTATAATGGTACCTATTCCCAAGGTTGTTGGGAAGATCAAATAAGTTGATATGTGTAAAAGGGCTTAGAAAACAGTGCCTGTCACAGAGTAAGGGCTATACAAATGTTTGTGTTATTATCATTACACTTCATAAGAATGTATACCTATATATACGCACAATCCAGAACCTTTTTCTGAAAAGTGATAGAAACGTGTGTGTGTGTGTATGTGTGTGTGTGTGACCTCATGATTAAGTGATTACCTAAGTGGTATGATTTAGAGGGGACTACTCACACCCTTTACCATAATCAACACCATTGCCTGAAATTCCGCAATTACAACATATATCTTTTGAGTCTTGAAGGCCAGTCCTTTTCAACAATCCCTTATTAAAATGCACATACCCCTTGGGGGTGGTGGTGTTAAGCCTTATCAACTAACACCTTAGTTGTCAGCTAACACCTTAGTTATCAGCTAACACCTTAGATATCAGTTAACACCTTAGTTGACAGCTAACACCTTAGTTGACAGCTAGCACTTTAGTTGACAGCCAGCTGAGAGCAAGACTCTGTAGAACTAGCTTTTGGAAGGAGGGCAAGGAGAGTAGAAATAGAGGGGCTTTGATAGGGGAGACAGGAGGGCACCAGGGCCAAGCCCCAACAACTTTTCAATACTACCCATCTACCACTACTCTGAGGTTTTGTGAAAGGAATGGAGTCCTTACTTCCAGCTGATGTCACCAGGTGTGAGTGGGAGTGAGGAAGAAGGAAAAGGAGACCACATGCCAGATTCTCCTCACAGCAGCTGGTGAGTGTTGGCACAACCAGCCTGAGCATTCCTGAGAACGTGCATGGAGGTTGGGAGCTGGCGTCTCTGTATGCTGCTGCCTCCCCTGCAGCTTCTGCCCCTTCTCTGTCCATCAATACCACCCCACCCCCGCTTAATGGTACTGGGAGAAGGGGGCTACATCTTGGTGACTTTGTAAGCCCCCCTCATCTCTACCACCCAGAATTACCACTCTGGAAGGTTAGGGCTGGTCTCTGAGCCCTAAGGGGCCCCTTTCCTCGCATTGACCTTAGGGTCAGCACTGCCAGCTGCTGCTCAGAACCATCCATGTCTCTGGCATTTATCATTCCATCCAAAGCCATTCCTGTTTCCTGCCTGGGCCACTCCTGTGTGTAATGAAAGCCATAAGCTCATTAAGTTAGGGGTGAGGAAGGACTTCCTTTGATTTGTCCTCAATTTACCTCCCTCAAGCTACAAAGGGGCCTCCCACATCCACTGAGCTGAAGCTTTGATGACCAAAGTGGAGGTCCCCTGTGTTCACCATACTCACAATTTGGAAAATTTAAGCGCAGTTCATTTCAACAAACATTGGAGATCAAGGATTCTTAGAATGTCAGAGCTAGAAAGCTATTCAGAGATTGTCTACACTTTCCCCACTCCCTCTTTCAGATAAGGAGACTGAGGCCCAAAGGGGTTTCTAATATATGCACGCAGTGCTAGAGGAGATAAAACTCTTTAACATACATTCCCATATGGAATCCCCAGAACAACCCCATAAATAAGGGATGATTATTATATTGTTTAGGGAGGGGGAAATTGAGGGTCAGAACTGCTTCAGAACCTGTACAAGGTCTCCCATTTAAGGACGTGGCAGAGGTAAACCCCAACCCAGGCCTTCCCCAGGTGGCTATTTGGGACATGAGGGAGTGTTCAAGGGCATGGGTTTGGGAGTCAAACTACTGGAGATTGAGTCCCAGTTTTACCCCTTCCTAGCCGTGTGGCCTTGGACTTGCAGCAACCTCCCTAAGCCTCAGTTTTCTACTCTAAAAACTGAGGGTAGCAAGTGTATCACTCTCATGGGGTCGTTGGAAAGGTACAAGAAATGAATGCATTGTAAACTGCTTCTTCATTCAGTCCATGAGTATTTAGTGAGCTTCTTCTATGTGCCAGACATGGTTCTAGGTCTTGGGGATACAGATGACAACCCTGCCTTCAGGCAGCATACAGTCTGGTATAGTGAAGTAACATATAAACAAACAAATGAACAAGATAACTTTAGTTAATACTAAAATAAAACAGGGTGTGGGATAGAACAGGACAGGCAAGGCAACCTTGGATTGTGGTGCTGTTTTGGGCTGAGACCTAAATAATGACAAAGACTCAGCCATGTGAAGATCATGAGGCAGTATTCTAAGCAGAAGGTAGAGCAAGTTCAAAGGCCCCACGTTGTGAATTCTGATTCCTTCCATGTTTATATCTCTTGTCATGACCACTCTACTGAGCTCCAGACAACTGCCTACTTGCCACCTCCACTTGGATATCTAGTAAGCATATCGAACTTAACAAGGCCAAAAAAGAGCTCTTGCTTTTCCCCAAATCTTTATCCCCCAGGGTTCCCTATCTCAATAAATGGTACCACTAACCTCCCAGTTACTCTGGCCAGAAACTTGTGCATTACCCTGAAATCTTTTCTTTTTCTTGCCTCCTACATCCAATCTGCCAGCAAGTCCAGCTACTCTACCCACAAAATATATCCTAATCCATCCACTTCTCACCACCTCCTCCTCCAACACCCTGGTTCAAGCCACCATCCTCTGTCATCCAGATTATTGCAGACTCTCCCAATAGGGCCCCTTCACACATCCCTACCCCCCATAGTTTATTCTCAACACGGAGACCAGAGTGATTTTTCTTTCAAAAACATAAATCAGATCAAATCAATGTCTTATTTAAACCACCCTGTTTGGGATTTTCATCTCACTTGGAATAAAACCCCAAGTCCTCAGCCTGGCCCACGAGGCCCTGCCTAACCTGGCTTTGCTTTGCTTCTCCCACTCAGCAATTACCTATTTTCCTCCTTATGTACTTAGCTCCAATTGCGCTGACATCCTCGTTGCTGAGCCCTCCAACATGACAACACTCTTAGCATGTAGTAAGCATGCCGAAGATTTTAGACGGTGGGTAAAAAAAGAAGGACCAGGAGGGGCGGGAAGAGAACAAGAAGAGGGAAATTAGAAACTCAGATACAGAGGTTGACTGAAGCCAGAGCCTCTGGCTTGGGAGAGCTCAGAGTCAGTCTCCTCTTTAGTCCTCACCTTCCTGGACTGAAGGATGAAGCTTCCCATTCTTGATTGTGTGTCAAAGCTCACAATCCACTCTTCCTCCTCATGGAAAGAGAGTTGAGGGCACAAGAATACTAGAAGGAGAAGAGAAGGGAGCCCAGGGAAACCCATGAGAAAAATGGGAAGTGAGCAGAGAGGGAGAAGGCGCACCAGGACAGGACTGTTTCGAAGGACCCAAGGAAGGATCAGTGCAAGGAAAGGGTGGTCAACCATGTCACAAACTGCCAAGCGGGTGTTGTCAAAGTCTAAGGTGGGAGAGATTACCTTTAGTAACCTAGACATTGCTGGCTTTTTCAGTGAGTGAAGCGAGTGGCAGGCAGGCCTGGACCAGACACCATTGAGTAAAGACTACTGTTTCAAGATGCCTGACCCAGAGAGGGCAGGCAAACAGGAGGGCTGGAACTGGAAAGGGTAACAAGGTAGAGGAGAGGATTATTTTTTCAGATGGGAAAAACTGGAACATTTTTTTTCAGGCTGAGGGCAGGGAGCCAACAAAGGGGAGATAATTGCTGAAGTGAAGTCCCCAGGGGGATGGTTGGACTTGGGGAGATGAGGGCCATTCCTTCCTCTGAGAAGGGTGGGAGTGGGGATGAGAGGAGGGTAGTTGGTATTGTAGAAAAAGGGATGGAGACTCAAGCCTGTGGTCTGTCAGTCCTCCAACTATGCCCCTTCATTTTCTGGCTCCACCATGCTTTACCTGCAAAGGATCAGATGCCAGCAGCTGTTCTCCAGATCTGTCATTTACATTTAAGGGATGACTGGGGAAGCAGTGAAGTGGGGTGCTGCAACCACAGTCTTACCCTGCTTGGGGGCCTCTGGGAACCTTCTCATCCTAGGCTCAGTTGACCAGGACAAGTGGAGTCCATACGTGGTGTGGCCTCTCTCCCTGTCTCCCTTGCCAGGGTTTTTCAAGACAAGACCAGCTTTCTCAACCACCAAGCCTTTTGCTTGCCACCTTGACATACACTCCTGCCTCAGTGTGCAAGGGGAACTAGTTCTGGCCCTGAGACTGGAGACAGTCAACATGCCACTGCTTTATGCTTGAGGGCCCAATGGCCTCTGGGCCTGCAGGCTCTGTGCCAAAACTTCAGCATACATGAGCACCCACGATAAAGGCAGTTTGATTATTCTCTTTTTACAGCTGAGGAAACTGAGTTTAAAGAGATAACAGCAATTGCCCAAGGTCACCCAAAGCCTTTGACCAAGGGGGGAAATCTCCAGGAATTGCCTGCCCTAGATCTGAGAGGGTGTGGCCAGAGGCACCAGTTGTGGAAGCAGGAAAGGGCCTCAGAACTATCTCAGTGCAACCCCTCCCAGTACAAATGGGAAACTGGTGGGCCCAACAGGGACAGTGACTTGACCAAGGTCATTCAGTGGATTAAAGTAACGATCTACGTCTCTTGACTTTCTTACCAGCAGGGGTGCCAGGATGAACTGCTAGCAGCGGACAGGCCACCTGCCTTACACAGCCAGCTAAGAGGCAGGATATGTGATGTCTGGGGAAGAAAACCAAGAATGCACTCAGCTCAGTGGTCTGGGAGGTCTGATTGATGTCCTCATAAAATGCCTGGCACAAGAGATGGGGCTCAGTAAATCTGTGTTGGATGAATGAATGGAAGAATGGCTAGGTGGGCATATGTTTGGAGCAAGTGCCAGAGGAAGTCACAGCCAGGATACCCCACACTGGTCCCAAATCCTCTCCCAGGCCCAGAACCTTCACCACCCCACCCCACTACCTTGTGGCTGGGCCCTGGGGACTTGGCTCCCCCTGTGCTGGGGAAGGGTGAAGGAAACCCTGCCAGAATTGGACTGGGGCTTTGATCGAAAGCTGAACCCAGTAAACTAAAGAGGGCCTATCAATGATTAGTCCAGAAATGTCCCCTAAACCCCTCTCATTATGCAGAAGCCCCCACCTCTATACACATCCACACCCACACACCCTGCTGCTCCCCTCAGTTGGGAACACTAATAAAGCAAATTCATATTCCTTCTCAGTTCCCAGAGCCCATGGGAAACAGCTTTGAGGCTGGGGCTGGCAAATCTGGGGCTGTCTGTCTCCCAGGCCCAAGGGCTTGCTCAATCCTCTGGGACCTGTCCTCTTTTCCACTCTTCCCATTATCTTCCTGCCTTCCTTATCCATCCGTCTGCCCTCTGGTATATGGTCAGTGAGGGGATCATGCCTGCTCAGAAGCAGGGACTCTCACACATGGGCACCAGATCTCATCCTTGCTCCCTCACATCTCATCCACACTCACACACACACACACACACAGAGAGAGACACCTGCTTATTCACATTTTGCATATGTCACCATACACACACACTAGCAATGTACACACCCACACGTGCACACGCGGATTTGTGAAAGAGATAGAAATGCATTCAGTTAGACCTATGTACACATCTCCTGCCAGGGCCAGTGTATGAGGTATCTTTCTTAGGTGTATCTGTCTTTGCTGGGATGGGGAAGACAAGAAAGCATAGAAGCTGGGCAGTACAGTGAACGTAATTTTGTCTCTTGTGGTTGAAAAAGGTTCTGGAGTCAAAGAACATGGATGAGTCAGGGTCTGGATCTAATTACTCTCTGCACCCCAGGTTTCAAACTCTTGGTTGGGCTTCTTTTCCAAACTCAGACCCTGCCCAGTACCCAGCCTGGTGTTCTGGTCTTCTGGGTGCCAAACAGGGTTTCAAGTGATGGACCTCATCTTGCCCAACCTTAGAAGCAGCTCAGTTCTAGAGGGAGGGCTCCCAGGCCACAGTTCATACGGTGCCCCCCACCCCTTCCTCTGAGGAGTGCAACTCAGACCTTTTGAGGCTTTCCCAGAAGAGAAGACAGGAGGTTCCTTTAAAAAGGTAGCCATACTTCCCCACCTTACATCAGCACGCCCTGCCTAGACTCTGCTAATAGGAGGGCCTTGGGGCCATCAGAGCTGTGGGTAAGAGGTAGACAGCACTTCCTGGCCCCACTCTGCTGAGCCCCCATCAGGGATTCCCCAAGCCCCTCACTGCCCACCCTCCTGCTTGTTTCCCCCATCCTGCCTCTCCTCCTTTCACCATTGCTCTCCTGATCTTCTCATGAAAAATGGATGGAGCTTTTATTAACTGTTTTCTCTTCAAAGGAGGTTTCAATTTTTAATGCCTCGTTGGGGTGGGGAAGACAGAGTGGCCCAGTCAGACTGTGGGGGTGGGGGGCCAGAAGAGGTGTTCCCTGAACTGGAGGAGGGGGAGGGAGAAGAGGGAGTCTTGGCCTGCCTGAGAGTCAGGGATGCAGGAAATAGGAGAAGAGATACATTCCAAGAGCAGTCTTTAGTCTTTGGGGTGGAAATAGTATCTTGGGCAGGATGCAGCCCTTCCCTTCTCTTCTTTTTCTGCTCTCCCCCTTGGAGTACAAGATCCTCAAAGGAAGCAGACCAGCTTGCATTGAACACGTACTGCATGCTAGCCCCTCCACTCCCCCACCCCCGTACTGGCTAGGCACTTGAATATAGATACCCCATTGACTCATCACACTTGCTCACTCAGGTGTGGCCATAAAACAGAATGCTAAAAAACAAAGGCTCTGGAGTTGGCCTGCCTGGCTTCAAATTCTGACCTCACTCTCCCCTCAGTTTTCCCATATGTCAAATGGGGATGATAGTACTTATCCTGTAGAGTTGCTGCGAGGATGCAATGAGATAGCATATGTCAAGGGCACATATCTACCCTGTGACGATGCTGTGATGATCACGGTCTGCACTGCACTGATGATGAGGTTGAGTCTCCAGGAAGTTAAGGGTTGAGGTTCAAAGTCACAGGCCCACTAAATGGTGGAAGCACAGTTTGAACTCCTTTGTTCTGGCTCAAGAGCCTAAGCATTCAGAGGGTGGAATTCTGCCTCACCGGACTTTAAATGCTCGCTCACACCCCTCTCACACACAGTTGGCACATACTCGGCACTCAGCAAAGGGCTGAATAATAGTTCCTATTTGGAGTCTAAATTTTACTGTCTTATCCCAACTTCGCCTCAGTTTTACTATCTGTCCTTTTAGACTAATCACTGCCTCCCTCTGCGGTCTGAGATCTGAGTTCCCCACCTCCTTACCCAGCTTTCTTGGCAGATGAAGCCAGTGGGAGAAGGGGAGGTATGAAAGGAGCGCCCCTTTGATGAGAGGGTAATCCCTCAGTAGGACTAGAGAGACCACACCAGGGCTCCACAGTCCCAATCCCAAAGTGCTCACCACTTTAGAGGTTTTATGTATATGGTTTAGTTCTGCATTATGCGTATATACTTTCATACTTCTTGTTGTGGGGGTTATTTTTTGCTAATTACAAATGTAACGCATGGTAACTGTAGGAAATAGGGAAAAAAACATAAAAGAAAAGGAACTCTCTACTTGGAATCCCACAATGGTTATAGGGTTGATTTAACCTTAATTGCTCCACATTCATCTCTTCTCTGAATTCTGAGGCCAGAGGATCTGATTAAGATGGATGTGTGTGGGCCACATTGGCACAGCAGGCAGAGTTCTCGCCTGCCATGCTGGAGACTCAGGTTCGATTCTTGGTGCCTGTCCATGTAAAAAAAAAAACAAAAAGATGGATGTGTGCATGTAGAGAAAGGAAACAGGAGGCCCAGATGAAATAGATTCAACTGTGAAACCAGGAGTGAACTAGGCACTTCCAGAGAAAGTGAGATGGTGAGGGAAAAGGCGGTTCTAAATGATGAACTAGAAAAACTTAACCTGCCTGGTCGTTGGTTTTCCATGTATTAGTAGTTTTGATGGACCATGAGATGGTTTAGCAAATTTTTGACAACTAATAGTATTCATAGTGAGGGTCCCTGTTTGTGTTTTTGTTTGTGGGAAGTTATTTCTAACTCATTTAAACACCTCTTTTCCCTGTTCAGCTGCACTCGAGGGTATTTGTTTTCATTTTGGTGGCTGGATAAATGTGGGCAGGGCCAGTGAGGCAACTACACTGTGCCTGGAATCTGCGTCACGGAGTTTTGAGGGAAACCTAAGGTTGGAAGCACCAAGCATTAGATGATTAAGATTAACACTATGCTGCAATAATTTGAATGTAATGGACAATAAGCCCTGATCATTTTCAATCTCTTCAGATGTTTCCCTTACACTATGCCCCACTTTGTGCTCTCTATGTGTGGACATTTATGCCAACTGGCGTTATCCTCTGCCATAATTTCAAGCACCATTACACCAACAAAGCTCAGCCTAAGCTTGTCCTGGAAACTGACACATAATTCCAATTTTGCCAGTAAACAGCATCCCAATGGCAGCAAATGATTATCATGACAGAGTTGAAAAGATGCTAAGCAAAGGCTGCTTGCATCAAAAAGGCGTATACATTGAAATTGGGCTAAGATATGGGCATCACTTGAAGAAAATTAATTTGAAATATATAAAGGCAAATAACTTGAAAAATGGATTTATTACATTTAAAGGTTACATATTCATCCTAGGTTGTGCAAACTTATAAAAGCCAGAACGAGCAGACAGAAATATTTCATTTTCGAGGAATTTTCTTTTAGGGGCAATTTATTGAGAACCAGAGGCAAAATTCCAAAGTTCACGAAAACTGTGCTGAACAACAACCAGTACAGGAAGAGGAAGCTGAAAATGAATTCGCAAATTAATCTTCCCCACAATTAAAATGTAAATATCCAGGGTGGCTGCCGTGGCTCAGGAGGCAGAGCTCCGACCTGCTGTGCTGGAGGTCTGGAGTTCGATCCCTGGTGCCTCCTGCCCATATGCAAATTAAAAAATAATAATAATAAAAAAAAATAAAAGGTCATCCCCTGATGCTCCTTTCAGCTACTATATCAACAAAAGAGTAGAACATATGGAATAAAAATAAATAATAGGGGGAACAAATGAAAAAAATAAATTTAGTTTGAAATGCTAGTGATAAAC
>PVIY010045340.1:0-19075 GCA_004026745.1 Myrmecophaga tridactyla | reverse complement strand
TATCCACATCATCTAAGTTTAGTTTGTTGGCTTACAGTGTTTCATAGTAGTCTCTTATGATTTTTTTTATTTCTTTGGGGTCCATGTTAATACACCCCCTTAACTCTCATTTTATTGGTTTGCATCTCCTCTACTTTTTGCTTTGTCCATTTACCTAAAATTTTGTCAGTCATTTTGTTCTCATAGAACCAATATTTGATTTTATTGATTCTCTCTATTGTTTTATGGTTCTCTAATTCATTTACTCCTGTTTAATTTTTGTTACTTCTTTTCTTCTACTTACTTTAGGGAGTAGTTTGCTGCTATTTCTTTATTTTTTCAGTTGTCTTCTTTTTTTTTTTTTTTTTAGCTCTTTCTTCCTTTTAAATAGACATTTAGAACTATAAATTGCCCTTTCAGCCAGCCTTTGCTGCAGCTCATAATTTTGCCATTTTGTAGTCTCATTTTCCTTCACCTCCAGATATTTTCTGATTTCTCTTCCAATTTCTTCTTTGACCTACTGATTGTTAAGAGTTATTTCATCCTCATGTAGTTGTGAGAGTTCCAGTTCTTTGGTGGCTATTATTTCCAGTGTTATTACATTATGATCAGAGAAAGTGCTTTGAATAATTTCAATCTTGTTAAAATTATTAAGACGTTTTGTGCTGCAACATGCTATGTGCGTTAGAGAATATTCCATGAGTGCTTGAGAAAAATATGTGTCCTGGTGTTTTGGGATGCAACAGTCTATATATATCTGCAAGTTCAAATTCATTTATCATATTGTTTAGGTTCTCTATTTCCTTCTTAATTCTCTGTCTGGTTGTTCTCTATCTATGGTAGGGAGTGGTATGTCAAAGTCTCCCACTACTAATGTACAAACATCTGTTGCTCCCTTTAGCTTTGATAGTGCTTGCCTCACATACTTTGTAGCTCCTTGTTTGGATGCATAAATATTTATGACTTTTATTTATTTATGGTGAATTTCTCTTTTTACTAATATATAGTGTCCTTCCTCGACTCTGATGACATTTTTTAATTTAAAGTCTATTTTGTTTGGTATTAGTTTAGCTACCCCAGCTTTCTTTTGGTTGTCACTTAACTAGAATATCTTTTTGCATCCTTTCACTTTCAACCCCCTTGTACCTTTGGGTCTAAAATGAGTCTCTTTTAAACAGCATATAGATGGATCAAATTTTTAATCCTTCCTGCCTATCTTGTCTTTTAATTGGGGAGTTTAATACATTCACATTCAAAGTTACTCCAAAGGCAGTTCCAAATCCACTGATCTTATCCTTTGGCTTTTATTTATCAGATACATATTTTTATTTCTCTCTTTTTAGCCTTAAAGTAATGCTTACTAATACTCTTCAATTTGGTGCTCTTTGCAGAACCTCTCTGTCCTGTCTTTTTTTTCCAGTCAACTGTACTTCTTAAATTTCTTCTTGTTAAAAAATTCTCTCACTATTGAATTATGTGTGAATATTTAGACTGTTCCTCAATTTTTGAAGAAGATCTTTGCTGAATAAAGAATTCTTGGCTGGTCATATTTCTCTTCCAAATTCTTAAATATATCATACCACTTTATGGTGTCTGATGAGTAGCAGCACTTAGTGTTACTTGGTTACACTTGTATGTGGTGATTCACTTTTCTCTTGCTACTTTCAAGACTTTCTCCTTTTCAGCATTTGACAGTCTGATTTGTATGTGTCTTACAGTGGGTTTATTTGAATTTATTCAATTTGGGGTTTGTTGGGATTCTTTGATGTGTATATTTATGTCTTTTATAAGGTTGGAAATTTTTACCCTATTATTTCCTCAAGTAATCTTCCTAGCTGTTTACTCTTCTGTTCTCTTTCTGGGATACCTGGGTGCTTCATTTGTCAATCATTTCCCTGGGATCCAATTTAAAAATTGCCATCTTTTCCACCATTTGTTCTTTCATGTGTTTGAATGCAACTGCTCTGTCCTCTGTTTAATTTATTCTTTCTACTGCCTTTTCAAATACACTTTTGTGCCTCTCAAGTATATTTTTAAATTTTATCTACATTATCATTCATTTCCATAAGATCTGCTGTTTATGTATTTATTATTTCAAATTTTTCTTTATGCTATTCTAGTGTCTTCTTGATATGCTTTATTTCCTTAGCAAACTTATTGAACTTCTTTAGGAGTATAACATGAGAACTGCTTCACAGGAAATACCAAAGGGAGTTCTGCCAGCAGAAAAAAAGATAGGAGAGAGCTTGGAAGAGAATATGGAAATAATGATTATCAGTAAGAGTAACTAACAAGATAAAAAGAGTGAAAAATAGTAGATCTGACAAATAAAGGACAAAGGATAAAGTGGTTGAAGTAAGGATGGTTTTGACAGTAACAACATTGAATATTAATAAATTAAACTCCCCAATCAAAAGTCAAGGATTTGTAGAATGTATTAAAGATATGACTCAACTATATTCTGTTTACATGGGCCTCATTTTGGACCCATAAATACACTTAAGTTGAAAGCAAAAGTCTACATAAATATATCCCACACAAGTAGCAACCAAAGATAAAGCTAGGCTAGGTATACTAACATTAGGTAAAGTAGACTTTAAACGAAAAAAAAATGCTATGAGACAAGGAAGGACATTATATATTGGTAAAATGGGCACTGAATTGAAAAGAAATAAGATTGTAAATATTTCTGAATCTAATAAAGTTGCACAAAATTACATGAGGCAAACACTGGTAAAACTGAAGGATGTAATAGATGTCTTTACAACAATAATGGAAGACTTCAACACATCAATCATTCCAATAGATAGAACATATACATGGAGGATCAATAAACAGAGAATGTAATTACATGACAATTTAACTGGATCTAATAGGCACATATAGAACTTTTCACCTCAAAAGAACAGGTTATACATTCTCCAAAATTGACCAAATGTTGGATCAAAAGACAGGTCTGACTAAATTTTAAAAGATAGAAACTATACAAAGCACTTTTTCTGATCATAATGGAATGAAGCTAGAAATCAATACAACTGTAGAACTGGAAATTTCACAAATATGTGAAGGTTACATAAAATATGCCCTTAAACAGTTAGTCAAAGAAGAATTTGCAAAGGAAATCAACAAATATCTTGAGATCAATGGAAATGAGAACAAAACATATAAATACTTATGGGGTGCAATGAAGGCAGTACTGAGAGGGAAAATGATAGCTTTAAAATGCTTACATTAGAAAGGAAAGAAGAAATAAGGTTGCAAATCCAGGAAACAAATTCAGCTAAGGTTCCCATACCAATGATACCTGCCTACATAGCACCTTCTGTACATTACTATAAAGATTGTTCTCCTGAAAACTGAAAATAAGATATGTGCTCTCAGCCAAGACTATGGCAATATGTCAGACAGCAAAATTCAATGTTTTGGATTATCCAGAGCTTTCTGTTGTGCCCTTATATGTAATATTGAAACACCGGCTATAATCAGGGAAGTGTCCTGAAGTGTGTCATTCCTGATTCCCTACCTCTCACCTCCCTTTCTTACCCATTCCCCATGCTTTGCCTTTTTTTTAAATTGCCTATCTGGGCCAGGTAAGAGCCTGCTGGAGAGTCTTGGTAAGCATTAAACACTTGATTGTCCCAAAAGAAATAAAAGCATCTTGAGAGAAGAGGCAGATGACCCACTCTTGGTGCTCTCTCTTTTGGTCATAATTTTAGTATGTACAAACACAACTAATTTGCCTGTACTTGGTTCTGTAATTGAGGTTTGAAACAGGAGTGTTTATTCCCTTTTATAGATACAGTTTCATTTTTCAGGACCTTTGTTTTTTTACCTGTCCTCAAGCCTTAGACTTAGAGCACAACTGGGCATGAAATTCTCAGTCCCTTCTGAATTTGATCTTGAAAACTGGACTTACTAGCTGAATGACTCTGTGCTGGTCTTTTTTGAAATGAAGAGCATCCATTTCAGACCACCTATCTCTCACCTGTCTCCAAAATAATTTTGTGTCCAGAGAGATCTATTTCTTTTGAGATTTTAGAGAATGTACCTGGGTTAGGGGAAGGCCTTGGAGAGGTCTAAATGGTGTATTTGTACTTATGTGTGTGTGTGTGTGTGCATGTGTGTGTGTGTGAGTGGCAGTCTAGTTTATATTTATATTTAACTATGATAGATTTGACCACCCAATGTCCTTTTTAATGAATATTATTTCTTTGACTCATCTTAGTAATTTTTATCAGACATTTTTTGCCTCATTACAATATAATAAGTTTAAAGTGCCTATGATAAGGACTTCATTATGTAATAGAGAAAAGTGAGAAATTATGAAGGGAACATAGTATTCTTACAGTATTACTTTGGAGTAGGGAAAAACTCTGAAGACCACATAAGAAAGTACCAGACCTTTGAGAAGTGAACAAGCTTTTTATTGCCAGCAGGCTCAGAGGACTTCTGGCCAATGTTTAATTGCCCAATATCCTTTGTCTCCAGATTATATAGGTTAGCAAGCAGGGAGTACAGAAGCAGAACCTGCAGGGCAGGAGTTACCATGGGAATGGATGGGTGGTGCTATAAGCCCTGGTTCAGAGTTGATTTCTGTTATCTGGAAAGTAGACATTTCATCTTGTTGTGCAGGCAGGCCTGGACATGATGAAGCAGGCATTTTGTTTCACTACCTCTTTCAGAAAGCATGTTTTTACACATTCTTGAGAGTACACAAATTCATAATGTTATTTTAGTAAGGAAATACAGCAATAATACTGAGGTCACTTTTATGAACTACCTAATCCCCCCCTTTAGATGATATTATTCATCACATTTTATTCTATAGATGTAGCACCAGTTTCACTTGGGACTAATTTATATTCATGATAGTTTGAGGGGTGCAGGCTATGAAGATGAAGTGGAAGGCAGTTTTTCTGTCTACTAAGGCTTCTATAGTTTGACTTACACTTTTTAATAAGCAAGGAAGGAGGCAGGGGAGGATAAGACATATATTAAGCAGCACTAAAACACCTCCAATCAAAGTTTTGAATCTCCAAAATGTTGAGAACAAACCCCCAAACAGATTTGTGTGTTCCCAGCCATTTCAGGTCAGAACTGGGACATGGGCTAGGGTTCTCATGTGATTGGTGATTTCCTCTATTACCTTTCCTTGGTCATCTAACTGCAGGCAATAGTTGGAAAGGTTGAATTTTCCACATACTCCACCTTCTTTTGCTAAAAGGTAGTTAAGAGCCAGTCAGTCTGATAGATGGCCTTTATAAATTTGATTTGTTTCTGTGCTAACAAATTTAAAGCCCAGGCAGTTTGATTTGTGATCAGTTCAGCTACTGCATGGAGCTGAATGATGTGATTTAACATTCAAATTGGGGATA
This sequence comes from Myrmecophaga tridactyla, assembly GCA_004026745.1. Taxonomy (NCBI): domain Eukaryota; kingdom Metazoa; phylum Chordata; class Mammalia; order Pilosa; family Myrmecophagidae; genus Myrmecophaga; species Myrmecophaga tridactyla. Next base: position 13,721 of record PVIY010045340.1, on the reverse strand, counting down.
AAAACAGCACCTGCAATTTATATAGAAAAGGAGTAGTTACCTGGATATGGATAATGCCACCAAATTAAAGTAAAATTAGTTTCTGGAAAGAATTGTAGGCAGACTACTTCTAGGAGAGCTAATACAGACAAATGAAAAACAAACACAGAGATGAGGATAAGGAAAGTCAGGCCACAAACACAGAAGGTCAGGGTGCCCATGTGGTGATTCCTCAATCTCTGACCTTGTTTGGTTCAGTCAGCCCTGGAGTGATTGAAGCAAGGCTCAGAGTCTGACAATTTCCTCAAGCTTGAGCCATGCATAGACCAACTAGCAGAGTGGCTGGGGCATGGCAGGTGGGTTTTTTATTCAGAGTCAGAGACAGTGGGTTTTCAGGGTTAGTCTGGCACTTCTAAGATGGGATTGAGCTATTTCCAGGTTTCAATCAGGAATGGTGGATCCAGGGGATGATCTTGGCAACTTTAACAGCTGTAGGAGTAGAAAGGAGGACCATATAGGGCCCTAACCAGGTGGGTGTTAATGCCTGATTTTTAAATTTTTTTACACAGACTAGTGATCCTGGGGTGAAGGAGTGTATAAGCATTGTTAATAGTAGTGGAAACCTTTCATTTTACCCAGATGTACAGTACAGACTTAGTGGAACTTAGGCCCTGGAGTTGCTTTTTTTAAAGCTCGTTCTCTGAATTCTGTAATATTTCCTTGGAGTTCTTTTATCTGTGTTGGAGGTCTTCTGAACAAAAATTTAAAAGGGGAAAATCCAGTCTGTTTTGTGGGACTGCATCTTACTCTTAACAAGGCTATGGGGAGAACATCAATCCATTTTAGATTGGTTTCCTGACAGAGTTTCTTCAGATGTGATTTCAGGGTGCAGTTCATTCAATCCACTTTTCCTGAACTCTGCAGCCTATATGCTGTGTGAAGATTCCACTTTATGTAGAGGGTTTTGTAGGAGCAAGGGTTAAAACAAGACCTGCAGAATTTGTTGAGAGCAGCTGGCTTCAGAGTGGTGGCAGAGGTAATCTGTGGAGATTGTTATTTGCTTAATGGAGAACAGTCTGGGAGAGAGAGAATATTTGTTTTGTCTCAGCCCCAGGTTCTTTTCAGTCATCTTAAGTAAGCACTCTGTATTCTCACCAGGTGCATATGCACTGTTTGTCACATGAACCCTGCAGTATATAAGCAGGAACCATTTAAGAGTAAAGTTGTCTGTTGTCACTGATCTTCAGACCCCCTGATCCCATCTGCCTCACTCATCATTCCTTAATATCCTTTGTGCTATGCTCCAACATGGAAGCAACTGGGTTTTGCTGAGATTTTGTATAATTTGGCCCACAAATGGTGGTCCACTGTCAGAGTCCAGGAGGCTTGGCAGGCCATACTGTGGTATGATTTCTTTGTCCAAGAACCAAACTAATTTCTGGGCCTTTTCTGAGAATGTTGGAATGACTTCCACCCATCCTGAGAAGGTACAGACTCCTAGTAGTAAATAGTGGTATCTCCTTGCCTGGGGAAGCTCTGTGATGTCTACCTGGATGTTGTCAAGTGGCATTTGCTCGATGACTTGAATTCCCGGGGTGGGTTTTGTCAGGGGTTGTTTTGAACACAAGTTACACATTTAGCACAAACTGTTTGGGCAATTTGATGCAGCCAGTGAATGTAAAAGTACTGTTGAAACTGCTCCAGGGCTGTTTTACTACTGTGATGATTTTCATGAATTTGCAAAACCACCTCTGAGCTGAGTGCTTCTGTGATTGCTAATTGACTATCCTTGAATTTCCACCATCCATTCAGTTAAGAAGGTGCTGCTTTCTTGACTTAGACAGGTACATTTAACCTTGGAGTATTTTGACTTCATGCCACTTATGGATTCTAGTAGAATTGCTGTTATTAAGGAGAAGTGGGTTCCCTTAATTCTGCTGCCTTGGCTTCTTTATTGGCCAGATGATTCCCTGGGGCTACTGTTGTGTTTCCTGACTGATGCCCAGGGCAGTGGATGATGGTGAAGTTCACAGGGGCTCATACTGCTTCCAAGAGTGCCAGGATTTCTGGGCCATGTTTTATTTCCTTTCCCCCAGCATTGATCAGTCCTTCATCTTTGTATAGGTCCTCATGCACCTGAGAAGTGTTGAAGGCATGGTCAGTTTTAGTCTGAGTTGTCTTCAAGGCCTGCTAGAACTACAAAATCAGTAGCTCTGGGTTCTCCATTGCTAGTGGGGTGTTTGTACCCCTTTCCAATCTTTTCTTAGGGCAATCTGCTTTCCAGTGTCCTTCTTCCTTACAGTAAGCACACTGGTTACTTCCCAGTGGAGATGCTTTCCTACCTTCTCTGGGTGGCTCCCAATAAGTGTGTGCTTTATTTCCTGGCCCTGGTCACTTGAATGTTCTGGATATTGAGAATGAGAGCTTTTTAGTGCCCTGGGTGAGCACCACAGCAATCAAGTCTGCCTTTTTTATAGTTGGCAGTCTGCTTTTCTCTGTGCCTCCTGGTTTTGATTCATGTAAACTTTGGTAGCCACCTCAAGGAGCTGGGATATATTCATTCTAGAAAACACTTCTAATTTCTGCAGCTTTTTCTGGATGTCAGGTTGGGTTTGCCCAAAAAATGCAGAGCTAACAAGTTTTTTCATTTTTTAGCGCCTCAGTATCAAAGAGAGTGTTTAGTCTAAAGACTTCACAGGGGCACTTGTGGAACTGGCTAGGGGTTTTATCTGCCTTTTGCAGGATTTTAGTGGTTTTTGACATATTGATTGTCTTTCTAGCCTCCTTTTTCATGCCTTGAAAGAGTGAAGTTTGGTTAAGATTCAAATTATTTTTGCCAGCTTCAATGTTCAGGTTCCACCCTGGATCAACATCTGGGAAGGAATTCTGGGCATATTGGAATGCGTTCACCATACCTACAGGTGCATTTTTTTCCAACCACTTCAGGGCTGCTTGTCAAATCTGTCTCCACTTTTCTGTATTGAAGAGGGTGATGCAGAGCTGACGACAATATTGTCACATTGGCCAATGGGTCTGTATAATTGGTTGGAGTAAGTTGATTATTGCTTGAGGCTTCTCAGTGTAGGAGAGAGAGTGTTTTTTCTGGTTTATGAGGTCAGTGGTTGAAGAAGTTTGGTAGATGAATATTGGCTGAAATCCCTGCAACTGGCCATATGAATCATAGTAAATTGGCCCTAGAGTTTCTTGCAGGGGCAGTTGCAGAGCTTCTGAGGTACCATAGGGTTTTCCAACTTGGGATTAGAGGCTCCAGGTTTGCAGAATTTCTGGAGGGGTTTCAGGCACACTGTGACTAGGAGAGATGGGAATCAATAGCAGAGAGCTAGCTGGAGTCCTTGATGAGGTGGATTTTCCAGTACAGGGCATCAGGGGAGCTGATAGCACTAATGGAACCACAGCTGGTGCTTGAGGTGGGGTTCAGGAAGCCAGAGATGAGTAAGGCAGGGGTAATATGTCTTTATTGGCAGTGGAGAGGACCAGAGGTTTTTCTGGGGTCAAGAATTTAGGAAGGTGGGGGTAAAGAGTCTATGTCAGCTGTGCAGAGGGCAGCCCCCCTGACCCTTTATCTTGGCAGCCCACGGGTGGGGAGAGGTTTCCTTATATGAGCAGTGGGGAGTTCTCCAGGGTTGGAAGTTTAGTGACTAATTGCTTGGGCTAATTGCTTTGTAACAATTGCTCCAGGGAGTGGAATTCTCAGGTTGGCATAGGCTACCAGAACTTTTGCATGGCTTTCAATGCAAGCTTTTAGCCATGGTGGTGAATTTTGAACAAATCGGAGCCAGGAGTCAATGTACAGAAACTGATCAGCGTGACCAGGCTGTCTTATCACAACTTGCCAGATGGCTTGGATCAGTTGGGTGTCAAATGACTCCTCAGACAGCCATCCAACTCCAAAAGTGAACCAGTCCAATTGGCAAAATTTGTGCAAATCTTGTGGCTTAAGCTTCACTTCATAGTTTTCAGTAAACTCTTTTATTAAAATTCTTAAGAAGGCAGGCTAAGGGGGGTTTGCTTTCAGTACCACCATAGCAATCTTCCTGGGGCACCAGACAAAAAAAGAATAGAATAAACAAAAGACAATTGTTTCATCCATCTCTGACCACTTCCCTCCTAGGAATTTAGGTTGCTTTTGGCATGAAGTGGGTTGGTATAACCCCCAACCCAGACTCTCTTGTTGAGGGGGCTGCCTTACAAGCCATATGAGGACCCATGGAACTGCAGATTTGAACAAACAATTCACTTCATGAATGACACAGCACCAAAGCCTCAGGACAGAGCCATGTCTCATTCACACTCTTTTATATACCAGGCACTCAATAGCATGACAAGTTGTGTTGCCTCCCAAAACCAGAGTGTATCTAACTACAAGGAGTTTCTCCTTCAGCTTCTCCTCTGTCCACAGGTTATTTGGCCTGGTTCAGGAGGTGATCAGTCTCCTCTTTTACTTGAAAGGCAGGATCTATCAGTCCCTATAACTGATTGAAGGGCCATTCTCACCAGTCCAATGAGTGGAGCTCCAGCTCAGTTCTCAGGGCTGCTGTGGTCCCTCCTGAATTTGAGGAAGCTGGTATCCCATTCCAATCAGATGAGCCTGAGCCAGAAGAAAAGGTTCCAATGGTGCCCAGGGATGGTCAAGATTGGCCCACAGCTCAGGCCTCCCCAGAGACAGGGAGGGGACACAAGGGTCTCTTTTCCTTGGGATGTGGAGCTTCCCAGCCAATGTACCAGAAATGAAGTAGGGAAAAACTGAACACCACGCAAGAAAGCACCAGAACCTCTGAGAAGTTGAGAAGCTTTTTATTGCTGGCAGGCTCAAAGGACTTCTGTCCAAAGTCTGAGGACCCAATATCCTTCATCTCCAGAATATATAAGCTAGCAAGCATGGAGTACAGTACAAAGAAGCAGAACTTGCAGGGCAGGAGTTACCTGGAAATGAACAGGGGTGGTGCTATAAACTCTAGCTCAGGGCTGATTTCTCTTGGCTGGAAAATAGACATTTCATCTTGCTATGCAGGTGGGCCTGGACATTATGCATCAGACATTTTGTTTCACTACCTGTGCTGGTTTGAAAGGAAATATGCCCCCTAGAAAAGCCATGTTTTAATCAAAATCCCATTTCATAAAGGTAGAACAATCCCTATTCAATACTGCATGTTTGAAACTGTAATCAGATCAGCTCCCTGGGTGATGTGATTTAGTCAAGAGTGGCTGTTAAGCTGGATTAGGTGATGACGTCTCCACCCATTTGAGTGGGTCTTGATTGGTTTATTGGAGTCCTATAAAAGAGAAAACATTTTGGAGAACGGAGATTTAGAGAGAGCAGAGCAGAATGACATAGACAACAGAAGCAGAGTCCACCAGCCAGAAACCTTTGGAGATGAAGAAGGAAAATGTTTCCCAGGAGCTTCATGAAACAGGAAGTCAGGAGAAGAAGCTAGCAGATGGCACTGTGTTTGCCATGTGCCCTTCCAGATGAAAGAGAAACTGACTGTGTTCACCATGTGCCTCCTCACTTGAAAGAGAAACCTGAACTTCATCCACCTTCTTGAATGAAGGTATCTTTCCCTAAATGCCTTAGATTGGACATTTCTATAGACTTGTTTTATTTGGGACATTTTCTCAGCCTTAGAATTGTAAATGAGCAACTTATTAAATTCCCTTTTTAAAAGCCATTCCATTTCTGGTATATTGCATTCTGGCAGCTAACAAACTAGAACACTACCTCTTTCAGAAAGCATGTTTTTACACATTCTTGAGAGTACACAAACTCATAAAGTCATTTTAGTAAGGAAATACAGCAATAATACTGAGGTCACTTTTATGAACTACTTCAATCCCAGTTACTGCCTGTTTTCAAGGACATAGACTTGGTATGGTGAGAACAAAAAGTTCCTACCCCATTTATTGATCAGTATAAGTGCAGAGTAATATTCATTTTATCTATGGCTTGGCTGTAGTTCACCCTCCCTTGGATCACATAAACTGGCCTAATGTCATCCTATCCCTTTGTAAGGTGGCTGCAGTGGAAGAAGCCATTGTGTGTATAGAGTAGACTAAGCATTTCTGAGTCTTCTTACCAACTAGAGGAGTGTTGATGCCAGTTCAGTGAAGCACTTAAATATGTCACTCAGCTATCTGCTAACAGACATTCTGTAGCTTATTAGAACTCATAGGCTCAAGCAAATGTATTCCCTTGCAAAAAAGAAAGCAAAATAATCTCATCCTGATAAATTAGTGGGGTCAGAGGGAGCATACAGTCCTGGGGGCTTGAAAAGATTAGCTCAGGGAGGGAACTGCTTAAAGAAGAAAAGAAACAGTTCAAAGCTAGATGTTGAGAAGGGAAAATACTAAGGATAAAATTAGGAAACATTAAGTTCATTTTCTGGAATTTGTCTCAGCAGGATTGTCTCCCATGGGCTGAAAGAAATGATTTTGAGTTAGGTGCTGGGTCCCAGAGAGAGCTTGATGCCATGGGTCCTGTGTCTGCACCTACTCAGGGAAATGACTTAGGGACTCCCATGTGCTGCATTGGTGAGAACAGAAGCAAACTACTTTGGGAGGTAAGCAACAATTGGGAGAGTTTTTATATGTGCATTGAATTAGATCTGAAGGAGCCCAGTTAATGCTTTCATTATGTGCCAGTTTAACTTAAATGATAAGTTTGGAAACCTGTGCTGCATGAGGACACAAAGGAGTAAGATATCTCTCCTAAAAATAACTAGAACTATATGGAGAATGACTTATCACAGTCAAGGTTATTTAAATATAAACCCTCAGAAAACAAAAGCAGGGTCCATATGAGAACACAAGGGACCAAAGTTTCTCAGCCTAGCTCTTAACCTTAACTCTCAAAGTTCACTCATAAATATTAGTTCATATTACTGACACCATACTGTATTTGTCCTTTTGTTTCTGACTAATTTCACTCAGATAATGACATCCAGGTTGTTCTAGTTTGCTAACTGCTGAAATGCAACACACCAGAAATGGATTGACTTTTAATAAAAGGGGATTTATTTTGTTAGTTCTTTAGAGGAAAGGCAGCTCAACTTTCAGTGGAGATTCTTTCTTATGTGTGAAGGCACAGGGTGATCTCTTGCTGGCCTTTTCTCCAGGACTCTGGGTTCCAATAACTTTTCCTGGGGTGATTTCTTTCTACATCTCCAAAGGCCTGGGCTGAGCTGCGAATGCTGAGATGAGGTATACCGAGCTGCTTGGGCTGCACTACTTTGCACTCTCTCATTTAATCACCAGCAAGTTAAGTCAAATGTCATTCATTGCAGCAGGCATGCCTCCTAGCTGACTGTAGATGTAATGAGCAACAGATGAGGTTCACATACCACTGTCTCATGTCTGCAGTAACAGAACTAGGTGCCTTCACCTGGCCAAGTTGACAACTGAATCTAACTACCATATAGGTTAATCCATGTTGATACACACTTCATGACTTTATTCTGTCTTACAGCAGTGTAGTATTCCATCATATGTATACACAGCTTGTTTAGCCACTCATCCATTGATGGAAATTTGGGCTGTTTCCATCTCTTGGCAACTGTGAAAATGCTGCTATAAACATCAGTAATCAAAAGGCAGTTTGTGTCCTTGCCATCAGTTTCTTTGAATAAAAACCTAGTTATGGGATTGCTGGATCATATCTCAATTCTATACTTAGCTTCCTGAGGAACCACAAAATGCCTTCCAGGGTAGTTGTACCAGTCTACATTCCCACCAACAGTGAATGAGTGTGCTTCTATTTCTACATCCTCTCCAGCACTTGTTGATTTCTATTTTTTGATAAGGGTCATTCTAGTGGGTGTGAGATTATATTTTACCGTGGTTTTGATTTTCATTTCCTTAGTAGCCAGTGAAGTTGAGCATTTTTTTCATATGTCTTTTAGACATTCATATTCCCTCTTTTGAAAAGTGTCTGCTCATATATTTTGCTCATTTTTAATTGGATTGTTTGACTTTTTGTTGTTGTGTTATAGAACTTCTTTTGCTGTTCTCTGGGGTGATGGTGGGGAAAATGGTAAGAAATCTCCACCATAACATCCTGGGGTGGAAATACCAAATAGGTTAGTATCTTCATTGTGGCATGTTGGAGAGACTGGACCCCATAGCTGAGCTATTGGAATTTTACCCCAACTGAAAAGCCACAAAGGGAACAGAGAGAGCAACCAAGGAAAGACAAAGATCAGGGAACACCCAACCCACTTGCCAATGTAGTTTTGGATACTAAAGCAAAAAATAAATAAGACATAATTTAATGAAATTCCTATGGAAGAATACCAACACTACTGGGCAAAAGGAGGATCCTTACAATTTCATATTTAAGACCCTTGTAAAAACAATAAAAACATTATGAGTCAGAGGGCACAAAGGATTGAAAAAATTTAGACACCCACATTCTCATGCTCTGAGTCTCTCAATACAGTCAAGGAAGAAGGGAAGTGGTTCTTCATAAATTGTCCCTGAGCCCAGACCAGTACAGTGAAGAAGACAATTCCAACTGTGAGCAGAATGTATCAGATTGGCAGGAAAATCCCTCTCTCCTGTACCCTGATCTTATTCCCTTGAAATATCATTAAAAGTATGACCAAAGTCCCTGGTTCCATGTCAGGTATTAGCAGCCATATGTTAATGTTTAGGTGAAAGAGAAAAAGGAGATGTCAACCTTAATGGGTCTAATAGATGCAGAAAGTGGCAATAATCTAGAGGCAACTCAAAGGCAATGAAAACCTAATAAAATAGGGGGGTTTTAAACAGATTCACTGACATATTATAGGTACGGACATAAGTGGTCTGGGCAGGTAGATCATTGAGCCTCTCATCCTATCCAGAGTATCCCACCAGATTCTGGCCATAGATAAAACTCTTGCAAGACTTGTTCTAGACATTTCTATTTGTTCCATTGACTTATACTTCCCTGTTCATGTCCTATGAGACTTTTTTTTGGCTTTCCAGAACATATTATGTCAGAAAACAACTTTGAACTTGGGACCCAAACTACACATCAATGGCCCAATTATGGGGCATCCAATGAACTTTCTGTTCTGTATAATACCCTGAAGCCACAGGAGGGATTGGAAATTTTAATGAGCAAGTAATATACAGGTCAAATTAGTTTATGGATGGGAGCAATGTAACATCAATCTGGATTAAATTGGAAAGGAAGCTTATGTAACTTTGAATCTGTTGTGTACCCCAGAAAATCCATGTCCTTTAATCATTCAATATTGCTGCATGGAAGCTTTTTGATTATCCATGGAGATGTGATCCACCCAATTGTGAATGATAACTTTTGATTATATGGTTTCCATGGAGATGTGTCTCCACCCATTCAGGGTGGGGTTTGCTTACTATAGTCCTTTAAGTATGAATCACTTTGGAAAAAGTTTCATTGTCCTCTCAGTCAGAGACATCTGGAGATGAAGAAGGAAAATGTCCCTAGGGAAACTTCACAAAACAAAAAGAGTGGAAAGAAAGCTAGCAGATGTCACCATGTTTGCCATGTGCCTTTCCTGTTGAGAGAGAAACCCTGGATATCATTGGCCTTCTTCAACCAATGTATCTTTCCCTGGATACCTTAGATTGGACTTTTCTATAGCCTTGCTTTAATTTGGACATTTTCACAGCCTTAGAACATATAAACTTGCAACTTAATAAATTCTCCTTTTAAAATGCCATTCCATTTCTGGTATATTGCATTCCAGCAGCTTGCAAACTAGAACAGATTTTGGTACCAGAGAAGTGAGGTGCTGCTGCAGTCTGCAAATACCAAGCATGTTGGAATGGCTTTTTAAATGGATAAGGGGAAGATTCTGGAAGAGTTTTGAGGAGTTGATAGAGAAGACCTAGAATGTTTTGGAGAGACTGTTGGTAGAAATGTGGACTCTAAAGATACTTCTGATGAGGTTCTAGACAGAAATAAGATATCTAGAAATTGTAAACTGGAAGAAAAGTGATCCTTGTTTTAAAATTGCAGATAATCTGGCAAAATTGACTAGTGGTTTTAGCTGGAAGACAGATTTTAAAAGCCATGAACTTGGATATTTAGCAAAAGAGCTTTTCAAAAGAAATGTGGAGAGTACAGCCTGGTTTCTCCTTGAAGCTTATAGTGAAATGCAAGAGGAAAAATATGAATTGAGAACTGAACTCTTGGGTAAGAAAGAAACCAGAAGTTAATGTTCTGGAAAATTCTGGGCTTCCTGTAGGGGAGACTCCAAATAATAGTGCCTTATGTGAGGATTTAATGAAACATGGAACCAGTCAGCCATTTCAGAAAAAGCCAGTATTGGAGATGTAGTAATCCAGGAAAGACTTGTGGAAAGTCCTTTTTTCTGATGGGCATGATCCAAACCTACTGAAATAGGAAAAGCCAGCAGGAGTGGGGTATGTATAGATAGAACCACTGCCCCTCTGGACTGAGAGGGACAGAAAGGGAACACACTGGAGGAAAAATAACTTCAGAGACAGAACTATGGAAGCTAAAGTCTAAAGTCAAGAAACCTTGGACCAGGAGAGTAGACCCACCCAAGTACATGGAAAGGGAGAGTTTGCGCCAAAGGCAGAGGGTGGGCCTTATTACAGTGGAAGGGTTCTGCTGCCTCTGTCCTTGGAGAGGGTACATCATGTTCCTTGGAGATTGGGGAGAGCCTCACTCCACCTCATGAAGGCTTGAGAATTTGCCCTGGAGATGGGAGAGAGCCCAGGTGTGGCCCTAATGCTTGGAGAGGATGGAGCTGAGAAAAACATTATTTCCCTAATGTCCCCCCAAAGTTGCATTTGGAGAGAGGCAGGCCACTGAATAGTCCCTTGGAAAGGGTGAAACTGCTGCTTTCCAAAGCCATGAAGGTAAATAAATCTCAGATTTTGAAGTCTTATCTGCAGGATAAACTCTGCAGGTTTCCAGAACTGTTTGGGTCCAGTGACCCCTGTGTTCCTTCTAATTTGTCCCTATGGAAATGGGAATATGTATTCTATGACTGTCCCTCCCTGTACATTGGCAGCAAATAATTTGTCCTGAGTTTTACATGTCCACAGCCAGAGGAGAATTTTCCCTTAGGACAGACCATGCTTGTAGCTGACTTTGATGAGATTTTGTACTGTTTCTGACTTTGTATTACATTTATATTGTTATTGAAATTGTTTAAGGGTTTCTCATTTTGTGATGGAATGAACGTATTTTGTATTTGGAAAGGTCATGTCTTTTAGGATTTCAAAAGCTGGAATGTGCCTGTTTGAATTTGTGGTGTATCCCAAAAAGCCATGACCTTTAATCCTCATACAATATTGCTGGGTGGATGCTTTTTAATTACTTCCCTAATGTCCTCCCAAAGTTGCATTTGGAGAGAGGCAGGCCACTGAATAGGCCCTTGGAAAGGGTGAAACTCATCCAATTGTGGGTGGTAAATCTTGATTAGATGGTTTCCATGCAGATGTCTCCACCCATTCAAGGTGGGGTGGCTTACTGGAGTCCTTTGAGCAGAACCATTTTGGAAAAAGCTTGAGAGCCCATGCAGCCAGAGACTTTTGGAGATATTATTATAAAATAATAATTCTATCCAATATGCAGTGATATCCGATATTTAATGAATATATTAGATTATGCCTTATTCTTATTTTCCCACAGTATTATCTACATTCTAAAGAATAATATCAAGCTTAAAATCTCACATCCTAAACTTAAGCATTTTCAAATGCTTTCCTCTAAGAATTGCATATTATAAAGAAAATAATTTTTCATTGTAACCACTATTTACATGGATACACTTTATTTGTTAACAATTTGTGAGTGCAGAAATAAATAACCACTGAAGGAGAATAAAACATCCAGCTACATAACCCCTCTCATACTAGCAGTTAATGTATGACAGAGATGGGAACAGTACTACATAATAAAAGAATTATGCCCTATTTTGCATATGGTGCTTATATATTAGGTATTCATGTTGGACAGAACAAAATCTGAACTCTGCCTCTCACCAACACAAATGATGTAGATTGAATGAACAAAATAGGAAAAGTAAAAGCTGTGATTACTTAGGGACAGACAAAGGAGATTGTCTTTAGCATTTCTGTGTCAAAAGGAGGTCTTATACAAGAAACATATTGATAAATTTAATAGTGGTAAAATTATTAATTATTCTTTCTCAAAAGATATAAAAAAGTACAAAGTTTTATGTAAAAAGCTGAGTGATATATATATTTATGTCACACATAGTGTAGATAAGATTTTAACCAGAGGATTTCCATATTAACTTCACAGTATATTAAAACTTCAAATCATAGTCAGGGCAATCAGGGATATATATAAATATATTCTTTTCCTACACTATAATTTTAAATATATGGCAATATAAAATATTAATGAGTAATTTGAGCAGAGAGAACTCTCAGGTGTTACTGAGATGAGAATTAATTGGTACAGCCAGTTTAGAAAATAGTGTTGCATTTTTTCAATATCCTTTGGCTATGATATACTTGAATAAATGCCCAATTTTCATGTAGACTTAGTTCTAAATCGTGATTAATAGCTGTTGTGTGCTAGCTTCATTTCTTCACTCTGGAACTAAAAGTTAATTGTACAACCTTCAACCAAGTGTCAAAGAGAAAATAGTTTATGGCAAAGGTAATCAATCTCTGAAACCAATGCTCAACCATTCTTTTGTCTTTTATTTTGCTTAAGCTTACTACCTGGTAAAACTTTATATTACAGTCATAGAAGAGCAGAATCCTTTTCTAGGGAGGAGTACTAAAGTATTAAGAATAAAACAATTGACTTAAAAACATCTATTAAAATTGAAATTGGTTCGATTCCCAGTGCCTGCCCATGCCAAAAAAAATTGAATATTACTATAGCCAATGCAAAATGTGAATGTTTTTGCAAACAGAGACTGACTTTTATTATTATGGCTACTTACAATTCATAGATTACTTAATCATTTGAAGCCAGGAATTTGGTTACATATAGGGAAGTGGGAAATATTACAACTAGCTATTCTAATTAACCCTTTTGAAATTGAGTCATATCATCAATATTTATTGCCAATGGTTATAATTTTGTATTCACCTCTAAAAGAGAAAATGTGCATTGTGTTTTGCTTCTGGAACAAGCTATTGATGGTTCTAAACTGCTCAATATTTTAAAAGAAGCCCCTATAGGCTGTTAGCCCTACTGAAAAATTAACACTCAAACAAGTGACAACAAGGGAATATGAAACTAGAGCCAACTAGTGGAACTGATTTTACTGATCAACTAAAAATTATTTAATTTTGTGTTTCTTGCACAAACATTCATACACTCAGTTTTCTAATCTCTAGAATGATGGGGGCACAGTTATGATAATTCTTACCTTACAGATCCACTATATCTGAATCCATAACTATGTCATTTAAAATAAGGAAGAATTGAATAAATAAGGATGCAAGGAGGAATATAAAGGTCTCAAGGTCATGTACTAGTTCCTAAGTTCATGTGAGGATCAAGTAACTGAAATCAAGCCCATTTCCACCCATCAGTCTCCCTTGTCAAGATTTAGAAATTATTTATTTATTTTTTCCATCAAATGCATGCATCTTCATGTCCTGTCTCTCCTTAAAATCTTTCATAATCATTTATTCTAAGAAAAATACATTTCTTTGTTACTTTGATGAAGAAAACATCAAAACAATAGGAAAATATTGTGGATGTCAGTGATGAAGACAATAAAAAGGTACACATA
>PVIY010045339.1:0-19151 GCA_004026745.1 Myrmecophaga tridactyla | reverse complement strand
AGTGAAGACAATGATTAAAACAAATACAGGACACACAAAGAGGCTGGCCTTTTTTAGAATTGGTCTTGACTACTTCAATCCTATCCTAACTCCTCAATCATGAAGAACAACTGCTACACTCTACTTTAACCAGGATTCCCTCAGTATGAAAGACTGCCACAGAAACCAACTGATTATATTGTGCTCAATTGAAACATAATTGTATTTCATCATACTGTACAATTTCATTCAAAGTAGATTCATGTTTGTTTTTACAAACTTGAAATAGTTTCATGGATGCAAAACTTCAAGACTGGGGATACAGTCTTCAAGACTGGGAGACTCTGATCCAATTAGAAGATGAGGCCCAGAGGTTAGACAACAGAACAATTCTGTAAATACTTCTTCTATCTCTTCGTTACCCTCCCTCTATTATGCTACTTTCTGCTCTGGCCTTGGCTTCCCACTGCCTCTATCTCAATTTCCTTTACCCAAACAGGTCTTACTTGATCTTCCTGAACTCATCACAATCACAGAGGATCAAGTTCATATGCTTGTCAAAAGCCTTAAAGGTGCCAATGAAGATTCGGCCATCTTGCAGGATACATCTCATTCTATAGTCAATGTGCTGTAGCATCTTGCTGCTCTTGCCCACAGTCTGGAAGGAGTAGGGTGAGAGTCAGTAATCAGTTTGTCTGAAGCCTAATTTACTACCCCTGTCCAGTCTGTTCCTCAATCCTATGCTAACCCAAACTTGGTCTCAACTTAACCAAAGTTAACCCTGTTCTCCTTTCTCCATCTCTCCATACCTAGTCAAGATACTGCAACAAATTTGGACAGAGGACAACACATAACTCTACTTCTCAGAACACCTCCTTGGGCAGTTTTCCCATCATAATAGCAACTGAGTCTATTTACTCTTAGAGTGCTATCATTCTAATGCATGTCTTTAGATTCTGATCCCCTTCTTTTCCCAAATCAAATCTCATCCTCTTACACAACACTTGATTCTGTATAGTTTTTCTTCTCCCTTGGATACCAACCCAAATGGAGGAAATTCCTTCCTCTATCAAAAACTTTGCAACTCCCATCAACCCAATGCAAACATGATAAACTCTTTTATCCCCAAAGTCTTCTCCCAATTCTATCACACCCCACCTCATCCATATCAACTAGAACTTTGAATCACTGTTTTTCAACTGTTTTTTTTTTCATTTTTTCCCCAAAATACTTTATTTTAGGAGAAATAACCCACAACGAAATTTTAATATGCTATATGTGCTGTATTGTGCCCCTTTAGCAGGCTGCAAACCATCATAAATCCACTGAGTGCCATAACGTTGCTATTGAAAATGCATGCTCTAGAATGCCCACCAACCATTACTTAGCTAAAATTAAAACTGTTCAACACCCCATCCCTCTACATTCCAGTCTCTTCTCTCCCTCTATTGGAAATGGATCCAGCTCTATGACTCTCTGCAGACAGATTCTTTTTTTTTTTTTACACTGAGAACCCAAAATTCACCCTACACCTTAGAAAAACATTCTTTTGGACCCTTACGAGATTCCCACCCCTCTTCCTTAATCATCTTACCATGATTGCTGTTCCAACAAATCCAATCCACAGTCAAGATTCTGGATCCTTAAGACCTAGGGGAAGGCTACAGATAAAGGTATGTGCAGGTTCTCCTACAAAGAATGCAAGCTGAGCAGAAGCTTCAAACAGCAGATGGAGCCTGGAGAGGAAAGCATGTTCTAGCTGCACTACAATATACATTGCTTTAAAACAGGCAGACAATTTTGCATGAAAATTACACATAACTTACGCAAAAACATTCCTCCCTCCTTTGTGATCCCAATATGCGCCAAGTCACCCAATTTAACTATTCCCACTTTTGCCACAACGTAGGATTGATGAAATTTATTGAATTTTATTTTATCTGGCAATTCTCCAACATGCCAAATATAAGCTTCAATTTCCATTCTCCAAAAATAGTATTTTTTCCTTCCTCCTTATTTAAGGTAGTACTTCACTCTCTCTGGTCCAAAGCTAATACTAAGTCATCACTGTATCAACATTCTGATATCCTCAAATTTCTCCCTTTCCATGACTGCTGAGTCAGTTCAACCTTTAATTTTTTTGACTGAACTCTTCAACTGAATTATTTTATTTTTTCACCTAAAGCTACTTCAATATGGTACAATATTTCTTCACAAAGAATCAAATTTACTACCACATATTTGCTTAAGACTTCCTATCTCAAAGGGGGCATACAACCACTGAATACATAAATGGGAATATGAGTACGCTTTCCTCAGTAATTGAAGGGACATGTATTGTAACAAGGAAGTTTTAATTTTCCCATTATGCTTAAAATTACACTATTAAAATATGACCACCACGTCTAGCCAGAACTGGTACAGGGTCTCAAACTGCTGTTTACAATCATTAAAAAAAACACACAAATCATTATATTACTTTTAGAAATCTGGCTCTATCCATAGAGTACCATAAACAAAATCTGATATAATTGTACATTTAACAATGCAACAATTTTCAATTAAGATTTCTCTCTACTGATTTCAACACAGAAAAACTGGTAAGAGTATAAGTAAATTTGTTAAGTAATTTTTTTTTTAACATAGGCAGGCATTGGGAATCGAACCCGGGTCTCCAGCATAGCAGGCAAGAAGAACTCTGTCACCGAGCCACCATTGCCCACCCAGTAAATTTTGATTCATACAGATTTTGAATCATTTCTGGATGTGAATATGAAATTAATTTCATGGTAGTTTTGAATTATAGCAACATCACATCACAATAGGGAAATACAGGAACGTAGTTTACCACATAAAGCTATATGATGCTAGATCTTAAGAGAATATTATATCAAAGTAATAGTCAACAAGGATGTTAAGATGTATGTAGGTGGTATGTGTCCCTCTGATTCCCAAAATTTGATGGCAATTAACTACATGCTTAGGAAAACCTAGAGGGGTCCTATTGTCTAAAAAATAATTTCCTGATACCTCAAACATCATGGTTACAAAGTACGTTTGCAATTTGCATCAGTAAACTAAGGATTACTCAGCATACCTTCCCTAAACTTTGTTCTCCACAAGGAAACTACCAGTGAGTAGTATCTGAAGCTTTTCTTGGAAAGCAATGTACCCATACCTTCAACACACTGTCTCCACTCCTCCAACACTCGTCATAACTGACTCCAATCTCTATACACATGTGTTTTCTCCCATCTATTCCATAAATGTTCTGAAGGGTACAGGAATTATGATTGCAAGAGAACACAAGGGTGATAAAAAATATTCAAAAACTAGAATCGATGGGCATACGATTCTGTTATGTTACTAAAAATTATTATTTATACACATATAGCAGATGTATTTTAATGGTATCTAACAGATAAACCAATAATAAGGCTGTTTTTTAAAAAGTTAAAAATTCCTGATATTTGCTCAAGCATTAGGGACTGCCAATTTAATAAGCCAAACCCTCAATCTGGAGGTTTGCCCAAATAAAACTTATTTCTGAAATGGCAAAGCTAAGCCTACTTATAATTATATCTAAGAGTGACCCCAGAGAACCTCTTTTGTTGCTCAGTTGTGGCCTCTCTTTTTAAGTGAACTCTGCAAATAAACTCACTATCCTCACCACTACATGTGACATCACTTCTTACGGTGTAAGTCTCCCCGGGAAGGTAGGACATAACTCCCAGGGATAAATCTGGCCCTGGCACCAAGGGATTGAAAGTGCCTTCTTGACCAAAAGGAGCGGGAAAAAATGAAACAAAGTAAGGTTTCTGTGGCTCAGAGATTTCAAATAAAGTCAACGTCATTCTGAAGGTTGTTCTTATGCAAGTTTTAGCCAGATATTGCAAAATGTTACAGTATACTAAGTCCTAATCAACTGTACTCTGAAAAACCTGAGAGAATTCGTGAGGCTCTACATAAGACTCTATAAAAGTTTTTCTTAGTAAGTTTATTTTTTCAGAAACTTAAGGCCTCTATATTGTTCCTATTAGTTTCTAGAGCATTAGAATAGCTGTAAGAAAATATCTGAAACTGTCAAACTGTAATCCAGTAACCTTGATCTTTGATGACTACTTTTACTGTGTGACTGTGTGATTATAAAAAAACACTTGTGAATGACATGCCTTTATCCAATGTATGTGAAGATGAGCAATTAAATAAAGACAAAAAAATAATAGGGGTGATTAAGGAGTATGGGACGTTTTGGGTGACCATATTTCACAGAAAAGTAATAGAAGAAACCAGTAGAGTCTTATGCACCTTTTCTAAGACTTCATTTAATGGAAAAACAGCAAAAATTAAAAAAAAACCTTTATGATTTCTCATATGAGGATAAATGGGACGCAGCATCAAAATAAACATAAATTAATACAAGTTTAATCAACTTGTCAATCAGACAAAGCTTTTACCTCCATGTGCCAAAATAGTTTATAGATTTCCAATCCAGCATCAGTTTCAAAGGTTGTATCTCACTGGACATTTGATGAATAAAACCAAGAGATCCAGACAAGGTTTCTTTATGGAATAGTTAACGGAAAATAAGGGAAGATGAAGAATCCTGTTTGTAACTATCCACCATCTGATCTGAAGCTGACTAACCCCCTCACACACAATGCTGTCACACCCTTATCAAGATAAGTACTAAATGCATCTGGTGATTTAAGTTATGGCCCAAAGAACTGGAGACCAAGAGAATACAGAGACAAGGGAATTTAAATTAGTCTTAATAAAATGTATAAGGGAAAGAGGTATACATTTCATTTACAACTCAAAATAGGGGCTGACCTCCTAAAAAGGTGAAAAAAGATGTCCCTTAAGATGGATTTGAAATTTAGAGACAGTTATTTCCTGTTCTCTAAATCTAACACACTGCAATCATGAATCCTTATAAGGAGATGGTATGCCACTTTGTAGAGTGATGCAATTTATCTGCACAACAAAGGAGAGCAAAACATTTTATAAGGAAGAAGATAGAAAGAGCAAGGACATCACACTGCACTAACAGTAAAATATCTTCAGTCCAAAGGGCACACAAGCAAAGAACATGGCCCTGAGTCCTTGACACAAGATACCCTGGAATTCCTTACACCTGCAATTCTCAATTCAATTCTCAGAACTGAAGTTTGGACTTTCAAATTATTAAACCACAAAAAATGCATAACTTCTTTAAGACAAAGTAAAATAGCATGGTCAAACTGCCAAAGCAAGCACAATAAATGGTACTCCACTAGTGGCTCAAATCAAATCTGTTTCTCCATAGAAAAATGTGCATTAAAAAAAAAAACAGGAGAAAATACAACAATATGGAAAATATTCAACCACAAAAGCAATGCCAATTAAACCACAAGATAACAATTTTCCTTAATTGAAACTATTTGTGGAATAATGATTTCTGATGATAATCACCACTGCTTATAATGATCTCTTAAAGCAATGTAGCAAGATGAGTCATAAATATTTTTTCCCTCAGTCCAAAACTAGATACTTAATATGCTAAGATTTTAGATACTAAATTTTGACGTAAACTATATAAAACTATTATTCATAATGCCTAGTTAATTATAAAAACACAAAAACTACTGAAAACGGGTAAAAGGGAAAAGTAAATTGTTAAATATTCAGAGACTAGACTATGATTTATTCATTATACACGATAATCATAAGGATTGCTTAATGAAATGAAGAAACATTAGTGAAAGACATTTCTAAGAAGAATAAACAGAAACTGAATTAGCTCACCAACATGACTGAAACTAACCAGCTTTTAAAAAAAAGACAAATGGATACAATGACTGAAAGAAAAGTCAACCTAATGCTGTGGTTCAAACATAAATACAGAAAGTCTTTAATTTACTTTCCCATCTTTCTTTGTTGTTTGCTTTAGATCAGAACATAAAAAAGTTACCAACTGTTAAAATATCTTAACAACTATCCACTTAGCTGTACAAAAGTCTTTAGCATAATTCCTAGACCTGACCTTTACACAAGAAACTATACCTTGTAAATACATCATCAACGGTACCACCAACCCCACTGGCACCACTGTGTTGTTTTATTCCTTGACCTATATCTCTAAAGCAGCAGTCAGCCAACTTTTTCTTTGAAGGGACAGATGGTATTTTAGGTTTTTAGCCTTTCTCTGCCATTCAATCTCTGTGGCAATTATTCAAATCTAGTATAACAGTGTCAATTAATATAGAGGCCACACATAAATGAATGGGCATGGATGTGTACCAATATTTTACTTACAAAAAAGTAGTGTATCAGAGAGTTTGCAGACCCTTTGCTCTAAAGTGATACTAATAACTAGCACTGTTTAGGTAGACGAGCCATGGAGTCTAAAACAAATTCTGATAATTAAAAAAATTAGATTGTCCCCCCCCTTGCAGATTATAATGTATGATTTAAATAAGACTACACTAATTTAACAGATGATGTGAATGAATGTAACTGAGGAACGAAAAAGTATCTGAGTGTGCCATATGCTCCAGCCAATTTCACTTCTAGGTACATATCCAAGAGAATTAAACATATTTGTATACCAATGTTCACAGAAACTTTACTCACAATAGCCAACAGTTAGAAGCAAACCTGTGTCTGTCAACATGTGAAAAGATAAGTAAAATGTGGTATACATATAAAATGTAGTATTATTCCACTATAAAAAGCAATGAAGATCTAATACGTGCTACAGCATACAGCATAGAAGAAGCTTTAAGACATCATGTTGTATGAAAGAAGCTAGACACAAAAAAATAAATAAGGTATACTTTCACTTATGTGACATACCTGTATTAAGCAAATTTACTGAATGGTGAGTAAATTAGGCTACAAGGAGCTAGGTGAGGGGAAATGGGGAGTTACTGCTTCATGGGTCCAAAGTCTGTTTTGGGTGAAGAAAAAGTTGTGGGAATGGATGGTGGTGATGGTAGCATGATGTTTAGAATGGAATAGTTATCACTGACTTATTCATATGAAAGTGGATAAAATGAGAAATTTTGTGTTGTATGTTTTCACAACAAAACTTTTTTAAAATGTCTATCTATACCTACTCATTGAAAAAAGCCCTTACTCTGAGGAACAGGGGGACAATTATCAAAAACCATTATCTCCTTGCAACCCAAGTACATGAAATTACTGGAAAATATTACATAAAAGAATCAGCAAGGCAGGACTACCCATCCTAGAAAATTTGTTTGTCTCCTTAAATTTAAAACTATTAAGTGGTGGCCAGAAACAGGGCCAAATAATTGTAGCATATCTAAAACAAAAAAGTAGTTTATCAAAAACAAAAAGAAAAAGTCTTGAAAATCACTAACCGCTACCTTCCCCTCTCCCATTTTCTTCTATTAAACCCTATGGAATGAGAACATTCTAATAAAAGAGAATTACAAAGGAAAAAAACACAGCACTTTACTAATCTCAAATTTTGAGTAACTTTCCTAATAATGTAAGCAATCAACATAAAAAGACAGACTGTAAATAAATCTACATCACATTGCAAAATTATGGATAGTATTTTATTACATTGTGTGCTGATGGAAATACATTGGTGAAAAGAGAAAGTAACAAAAAGACAAAACAATAAAAAGGGACTAATTAGTAAATAAGCATGGAAACATATTAAGCTTCTCTAAAATTCATTGCTAATGAATGTGAAACATATTTATAACTCAGCAAGCATAAATGATATTGTAATTAAAATCAATGCTTGTGAGAAGTGTATTGTGATTGGTACTCTCATAATTTTTAAAACAATGATACTAATATAGTATTTCATAATGTATGTTAGAACCTGTACCATAAGTTCATCTAACTTGATCCAATTTATTTTCACAACTGCATATATGAATAAATGATTTTATCTAAATGCAAAGCTCTTCACTGGCGCTTTATTAAAACTATCAGCAGAAAAAAAATGAAGTCACCCACAAAAGGGAATCATTAAATATTCACTAGCAAGATATTCAAAAAACAACCATTTCTTATAAAATATTTAATTTAATATTAACTTAATAATCAATACAGCAAAAATAAAGGTAAAACTACACAAAAAATACTCATGTACTATAAAGACTGCTGGGCAATAGAGAAACATGACAAAAGTATCAGGGCAGGAATATTAGGTCCTGATTTTACTTTTCAAACATTCTGCAATGAGCATAATTATGATATGAAATTTTTTAGGAAAAAGAATCTTTTTCTTCTACCTTTCCCAGACAATACAGCAAACCCCAAATATCCTATTCTTTAATGGTTTAGTTATACCTTATCATTACTACATCAGCTCTAACCTGGGTTTCACTTGAATCAGCTCTCTCGATGTTCCAATACTGCTTTAACCACCTCTTGGTGTCTCAGCTAAGAATGCCTGTCTCAGTTCCGCCTGGAAATCCACCACAGGTACTTGCTGCTGCTGGGATCGCCTCTGGTACAACTGACACCTGGACAAGAGCAGGTTATATACATATTCATAAGTGATAGGGAGATAAGTATCCATATGGATGACATTAAGAAAGAAAAAAATAGAGATCTTACATTTAAGGAAATCCTAATTTAGGGTCAGAGCATTCCATTACCTTTTTCTTTTTACCGCATGGGCAGGCACCAGGAATCGAACCTGGAAACCCGGGTCTCCGGCATGGCAGGCAAGAACTGTGCCTGCTAAACCACCATGGCCCACCCTCTATTACTTTTTGAAGAAACTATAAAACAGGAAACAGGTAGGAGCCTGAACAAGACGATGGTCAAGGAACTAAGGAACTATAAAACCAAGACCTGCTTTAGGCTTATGAAGTCTCATAAGAACATCATAGGTACCACATCCATCATTCACTTTTGCTTTCTAAACATCTTATCTGGGAACATCCTTTATCACCTGATTGAGGGGTATCTGTTTGTTTTCGGGGAGCAGTAAATAAGCTATTCTCTGTAAACCATTAAGGATATTATCCATGCTGAACCTCCTGAGAAGTTACTGCCTAAAATAAAGAACTGCCAGGGTCAAGGTTGTTTAATGGCTCTCAAACTATGTAAGGCAACCATCTATTAGAAAGCAGGGAATTCCAGAGAAAATTTCTTAACATATTCCCTGAGGATTAGTAATCTGGCTTCAATCTCATCTTGTGGTTAGGTAGATGTGAAGAAAGCTACAAATTGTGTTGGCTAACGAGAAAAGCCAGAAAACAGCCATCAAAATACTACATCATATCCCTCACCCCACTATGATTCTTCAAACGTTCATTAAAGGGTAAAACAGACTACCATTTGTAACTAGTGGGAACAAAAATCACATTGAAAATAGAAAGTCTAAAATTTTAATATTTGTATTTCCAAAAGTCAGGGATTAACTAAAATTACAAAAAGGCTTATATAAATGATGGAAACTGCCTTTGTTATATAAGGGACTCAATTACATCTGTGATAATCTAACAATCTATAGAAAAGCAGGTACAAGTCAGAACCACTACAAATTGTAGGATTATTACTAAATTATAGTTATTTTTTCCAAAGTTCAAAAACAATTTTTTGTTGTTGATCTTTTCTTCTATCTTGTCCCACCTCTGATACAATATAAACGAGGTAATATGCCCTTCCCTAATATCTTTCCAGTCAACTGTGAAATTACTGTAAGAAACCTTACAGTCCCTGTTATGGTCAATTGACTTGTATCTTTAAGTGCAGATAAGGATCTACCTATTCCAAGAACAAGAACCAATAAAGTACACTGAAGAGAATTTTCTCCTTTTGAACACATCCATCTCTAAATAAAGCAAACTGAATTAATACATGGAATTTTTACTACATGAAGCTAGGCTAGTCACCATAAGGGATCTAGTCACCTTATACGTCTATACAAAACATGAACTGACCTTGAATGACTGCTATGTGCAAGGGAGATAGAAATGGTCCTGCGCCAAAAGACCATGCTATGGCAGAAGGCAGAAGGAGATGGCAAACACAATAGCAATTTGAAAAAAGCATCTGCTAACAACTACATTTCCCAAATTTCTCAAGCCATCATTTTAAAATATTTTTCTAATTCCTAGAAAGGACATTTTAATCTTCAATACAATTAAACAAAAATACATTTACCAAAATATTTAATCTGATAGTTCAACAGTAAGAAAAGTAAAAAAAAAACTGGAAATAAGTATCTGACAGGAAAATTGATTTTTATTTTTTAAATCCTTCATTTTATATATATATATATATATATATATATACATATATATATATAGAAAACATCCAAGAAAACAATTGCCAAAGGCATAACTTATATTGGAGGAAAACAGAAATAGTATTAACCCAAGTACATACAGGAGAAATATCATAAAGGTATGCTTTATCACCACAAAAATCAAATTAGTAAAATGAACAATTTAAGAATATCTGGTCCTGATGTCATTAAAATTATTAGGAAAACACTATACCACTTAAAAGTATGCAGCAAAGGCCACAAAATATTTTAATTGAGCCAATAACTGAATCTGAAATAAATCAGATATTATACACATAAACACATAGAAGTTGGACTCTAAATATAGGGAATTCTGACCTTAATGAGATTACAATACTGTATTAAAAAGGCACTGCTTTAAAAGTCTTCCTTTAATGATAAAAAATAATATACATGAAACTATTCAGAAGCAGCTGGGTGTGGAAATGGGACTTGGATAATAAATTTTTCCAATTTTCTCTGTAGTTTGTCTTTTAACATTTTACTCTATTTAAAACATCACATTCCAATCACTGTATTTTTAAATCTTTATTTGGGCATTCTCAGTTCTACTTCCTTTGTTATCAAATGGCAATTAAATATCTGACCTAACATGGTTCTAAAAAGTGTTTCAGATAAAAAAATATGTTCCCTGAAACTTGACTTAAAAGACTATTTCCTATTGCAATTTCCCATTTGGGTTCAAGCTGCAATCCGAGAGAAGACTAAGTGAAATCTAAGTAAGATGCAGCCGATATAGTATTTATGTCCTACAATACAGAATATGAATCTGGAATGAGATTCAGAGGAGTGTAGATTCAGAAGCCTCCAGCTCTAAATTTAAAAGACGTCAAGAAACAGGAAAGAAACTGCAGCACAAAAGAACAAGAGCCTATTTGGTGATATATCTACTGAAAACAGAGCAACCATCATTTCCAGGAGTAGAAGAGATTGAACTTCTATTCATATTCACTACTGATTGGAGAGATATTTTGTTGTGTCTTGGTTTGGCTTTTATTTCTTCAATTTTGCTTTAGGTTTTTTGGAAGGAATGAAAAGTTGTTATAGGTCCTTTAAAGCTAGTACCCACACAATTCCTCCAGGAAGACTGACACGCAATACTTAAAGTTTGGGAGAGGATGCAAGATTGATGGATAACAATTAAAACACACAGCCATAACCATGAAGAGTCACCAAGAGATTCATGAGCATATATATTAGGAATGATTAGGAATTAGGAGCATATATATTAGGAATAATATTAGGATATATATATATATATCAATCCCAATTACTCATCTGTATAATCTACCCACTCACATCTGGGAAAATTACACTAGTTCCCTAACTCAGGTCATACTCACTCTTGGCTGCTCAATGAGGCTGTCCTTCTACGTTTGACTTGAACTTCTATCTCTGGCACGTGCTGTTCTGTAGTCCGTCTCAGGTGTAAGCGGTCCCTGAAATAGAAAAACAGGGATTTGTTTGCTAGAATTCAACAATTTATGAAACGATAATTTACTTAATTATACTTAGAACAATAATATATTCTAAATGTTTAAAGTGTTCACGATCTAATCAAATACAAGGCAAAATTTCAAAGGTCTTAATCAATTTACCAGTCAGGATCTGTCCTAAACCACTTTCTTTATCCCTTTAGTAGCCCTTTCACAGCACAGCATACATACATGTAACATCACACTCCCTTACCAAGTATGCAATAGCTATTTCCAAAGATGGTTTAGAAAAAAATATTATTTAAAAAATATATACTTTTGTATTATATGATATAAGCATAAAGTTTAATTTACTGAAGCAACCTCCTATGCAAGTGCTGCTTTGCTAGGATTTACAAAAGAAAATGGCTGCTCCAAGAGACTGAGAATGAAATCTTCCACCTGGGTTTTCCGCATTAGGAAGGAACTGCAGGATCTACTAATAAAACTGCAAACTAAAAATGCTAATCCAGGCAGATATGAAAAAAAGGCATTTTGCAAAATGTCATGTAGCATAATAATTCAAAGGCAGAATTTAAAGGATATATCCTAAAAGCAAATTCTCTGAATCCTAGCTATTTTTTTAAAAAACTAAAATATGTCAGTTATTACTGTAGTTATTACTGACTGAAAAATCAAAGTAACTCAGTCAAATGGCTTAACTACCCCATGTTGTTTAATTCCCTCAAGAACTTCAAATATTTATAAGCCATATGTAATAGATCTTTAAATGATAAAATTATATACATTGGTAATTTTTGTGACCTTGGATTAGGCAATGGATTCTTAAATGACACACAAAGCACAAGAAACTGGAGAAAAATAGATAAATCTGACTTCTCAAAGTAAAGAAAAAATTTTCCCTCAAAGGACACTGTTAAGTGAAAAGACGATGGTAGAACTGGAGAAAATATTTGTGTATCATAGGATTAGATCCATTTTAAGAGTTTATGATCCAGAATATGTGAAGAATTATTGTAACAAAAATAAAAATAACCTAATTTAAAAGAAGGTAAAATATCCTGAATAGACATTTCTCCAGATCTACCAGTAGCCAATAAGTACATGAAGAAATACTCACTAGGGTCATTAGGGAAATGCAAATCAAAAGTACAATGTGATACCACTTCAAACCTCAAAAGTGTGAGAAGTTAAAGAATTTGGAACTCTAATAGTCTGCAAGAGGTAAAAAAAAAAAAAAAAAAAAAAAAAAAAAAAAAAAAAAAAAAAAAAAAAAAAAAAAGGGTGAACAGTCTGGCAGTTTCTTAAAATGTTAACTCAGCAATTCCTCTCCTAAGACTATAACTAAGAAAAATGAAAACTTATGTTAATACAACATGTACATGAGTTCATAGTAGCATAATTTATCTTAGCCAAAAAGTGGACACAACCCAAATATCTACCATCTGATGAATTATTATACAAAATGCAGTATGGTATGGTATGGTATATCAATCAATAAAACAGACCATCATTAAGCTATAAAATTCCACTTAAATGAAATGTTAAGAATAGGCACCTCCAAAGAGACAGAATGTAGATTCATAGTTCTCAGGGGCTTGGGGAATAGGTGCGAGTGGGGAGTGACTACTAGTGAGTACACAGTTTCCTTGGGGGTGATGAAAGTGTTCTGAAATTAGACAGTGGTTATGCTTGTACAAATTTGTAAATATACTAAAAATCATAAATTTTGTACTTCAGAGTACCAATTTCATGGTATGTTATTCAATATAAAATATTTATATATACACATGGCCACATGGTCTTTGTGAAAGATCTTTGAGGAATTAAAAAATAAACTGCACTGAAACACTCAATGTCTACCTCCACTGAATTGTATTATGGAGCTACCAACTTTCAACCTGCTCAATTCTCAGAATGCAAATTAATGACCTCTGTACAATACACCTGGACAAGATAAAAAAGGCACAGGTATCTAAGGAGGAACCCCCATACACACACCCAGGCACACCCCAACACACTTATTTTTTCCTTCCAAACAAGCTATAGAGGTTAGAAAAGAAGTCAGCAATACCAGATTTGAATTTGCCAGATTAAAATTACATTTCAGCTTCACAAAACTTCTTTAAATTCATGATTGCTAGCTTTTTCTTTCTATAATTTATATGACTGCTAACATTTTTGAGACCCAAACCTCTTAATGAACACATTAAAAATGAAGACACTTTGCCAGAAATTGCTCTGAAGCATACAATAATCTGAAATTCATCATTGACCCCAGAAAAAGGAAGTGTTCATGTAGTTTAATTTACTTTGTGGCTGGATATACAGCAACAAAAATGAACAGCTACAAACATGGAGAATTTTAATGTCTCCTATCTTAGCACAATCCCTCCACAAAAATGAGTCCCCAAAAGTAAAATAGAGGTGGGGAGAAACATGGTCATTCCTAATCAGAAAAGAAAAAGAGCCAGTGCACAAAAAAAGCAGATATTCCACCAGTTCAATTTTCTGACTCTACATATTTTTTAAGGACATGCAAAATCAAGAATGAACAGTTTTACTTTGAAAATACTGTGCTAGATAAATACATACATGTGAATATATATACACACACATACTATTCCTAACTGCATCTCCAAGCCAGAGATCAACATTTCAGAAAACTAATTTCAGGGGGAAAAATGAAGTTTCATGCAACCAGTGTTAATTTTTTGTCCCCAATCACTTTCCATTAAAAAAAAATCTGGAAATATATTGAAAACCAAAAAGTGATAGGCCACTACAATTTTTTCTCTAATTTTCCATAAAATTAAAAAAGGCTTTAAATCCAAAAATTCAATAAAAATTCAACAAAGATAGCAGGAAAAATACAATAAAACTTTTTTAAAAACAAGGAAACGACGTGAGATCCTAACAGTAGGCACCCCACACCCTGTTCTGATCTAGTCATTTTAAACTAGGGTCCCTTGTTAATTAATTTGTACATCCTTTGACTATCTTCTTCCCAGGCAAAAGGAGGGCTGTAAACGGAGTAGTGAGAGGTGGCAAGCTAAGAAAATAAAACAAACAAAAAAGAACTAAAGAGACTAATATAGTAATTATATGCAAATATGACCCTCAACCAGATCTAATAATTAAATGTGTATCTGCTGATAAATAAAAGTTTAAAGAATAAAAAAGTGAAAATACTTTGCAGAATATAAAGCAAAGCATTTAGAAATATGTTAAAATTTATTTTAAAAATACAGCCAAGTGCAGGCCACAGTGGCTTGGTGGCAGAGTTCTCGTTTGCCATGCCAGAGACCTAGATTCGATTCCTGGTGCCTGCCTATGTGAAAAAAAAAATACAGCCAACCATGCATATCCTAGATTTTCATAATTATAAACACTAAAAATGTTTAGTTTTGACCAGAAACTGGGGAAAATAAAACTTTTAGAAGTGTAATCTTATCCTTAAAATCACAACCTGAAACAAAATTTTAAAAAGTATAATCTTTATCACAGCAATCATACTTCCAAAAGTTTAAAGTATCTAACAGAAATATAATCCAACCACAATTGCTTATAATAGCAAATAAAACTAAAGTGATCCCACTGAACATCTATAAATACATTCGATTGGTACTCAAAACTGAATAATAAATCCAATAAAAAAAAGAGAAAACTACTTATAAATAAATCATAAAATGGGGGGGTAAAGACATGGTATGTATGAGTTTTTTTTTTCTTTCTTTTGCTGGAGAATAGCAAATGTTCAAAAAATGATCATAGTGATGAATACACAAGTATGTGATGATATTGTGAGCCATTAACTGTACACCATGTATGGAATGTATGTTTGCAAAGATTTACAATAAAAATAATTTAAAACATATAGGTAATCATAAAACCAATAAAAGAAATATAATACAACTGTTTATTTATGAGTAAAATACTGAAGTGACAAAGCATTATGCCTAGTATAATACAATTTTTGTAAAACAATGGTAATAATACTTTAACAAAGACACAAAACAATTCTTGGGGAGCAGAATTTCCGATCCCGGCTATTTCTGAAGGAAGCCAAGCCACTTGGCTGACCTGGTATTCCCTACTCAAAGGCACAGCAGCCCACACCATTCAAGCTGCTAATACTGTTGATTATTTCTGGTAATCAAAATTAACAGGAGTTTGTTTTGGAACATTCCTCATCTTTAAATATTTGAGTACTGTTTTAACGTATGAAAAATACAAATACAAAACATACTCCCTGTAACTGAATACAAACATTAAGTAATCTCATGGATATCCATTTTCAAAGGAGTATGCATGTCATCTTCCCACACTGGTTGCACAGAACAAATGGATAATCACCCAACAAACTCTCCAAATATTTCCACCATAGCCTTCAAAGTTAACCTTAAACCTATCTGGAGCCCGAGTGACTATTATCTTACTAGGCTATACCAAATTCCAGTTCCGTACCCCTACCCCCATTCTGCTTATAGCAAAGGCAAATATTATTTCCTAAAACAGCAGGGCTGCTAATCCTGTATCCTAAAATTAAAGCATAAAGGCCCTGAAAAATAAGATCTACCCTACCCCTGAGGTTTCAAACTTACCTTTCTCAATTTAAAGAAGGAAACTGACACAGCACCTAAAATTATGTTGCACAGAACACTGAATTCTCTTATCTTTCTCTCAGGTCTTTTCCCAGCGGTCTTTAAACCTTCCCAGTTTGGCTTAAGCCAATGGCATCTTTTCATAAAATAGCTTTGAGAGGAAAGTGGGACTAAGTCCTGTGTCAAAGATCTAAAGGTTAAGATGTAGTCACTAACAGTTATATATCAACGCTAACAAATCCTCACACTTACAAGACATTTAAGGACAGAAAGACAGAAGATGCCAAAACCATAGGCAATTCAGTGCCTGAAAAAAAAAAAAAACTTGGGAAAACATCAAAACCATAATTCTGGGACAAGTGCCATTCAGAAACGAGAAAATACATCCACGTTCTACCTTCACTGAAGAAAGCTGCCTTAACCCGCAACTACTCTCACTCAAGCTTTCTGACTGGACCAGAAGTGAAGGAGAGGGGCAGGGCAGGGCAGGGGTGATGTGAGTGCCTTCCTTCCCACAGCCAAAAGCCTTTCTGATTCTCCAGTGGCAAAGCTCGAATGTACACTGAGGAAAGGGGATCAAAAGCATCCCTATCCCTGCCATGGTAAGGGCTTTACCCATACCCTACTACTAGAAGAATTTTTTCTAAAAATAGTTAGGCAGCACAGACCAGTGTCAAATATACAACTATTAAGTGGAGGCCTTGGAATGTGAAATGTTAGAAACAGATCTTAACGTTGGCACATTAAGAAAAGGAAGAACGAAAGTAAGGAATAAATAAGTAGAATAATCATAAATGAGGGGAAATATTTCAGCCATGAAACACTGGAATCATGGTAAAGGGAAAAAAGAAAAGATAATACAAATCAAGTTCTGTAAATAAAAATATCAAATACTACCTTGCCAATAAAACAATCCCTTGAACAACCTGCTTTGTCCTAAAACTCAGGAAGACCCCATACTCTCTCTCCATTTAAAAAAATTTCTTCATATTGAGCCACACGTTAATGGGGCAGTGAAGAGAACTTGAAACTTCAGAGCTTGACAGGCGCAGGCCAGGTCCTGCGAGTCCGCCATATTGGATTCCCGACCCAGAAAGACCACAAGATGGCGGACCAGACCAGACAGTCATCTTGAAAAAGATATGAATGATCCTAAGTTAAACCAAAAGAAAATTTGAAGAAGTATCTTCATAAAAGTAGGGAAAAAATAGCACAGAATAGGTACCCCACACAATATTAAAGACCCCTACTATTTTTCAAACTACTAAAAGGGAAGGATTTCAAGAACAAAGCTTTTCTGCTCTCTAGATTTACCTTTTCCTTACATTTACATTCCAACCAAGCACAACCAAACACACTAGTTCTGACAGACTTATTTGAAGAAAAAAAGGAAACAGATGAAAAACCTGCAAGGGGAGAACCTCAGTTAAAAAAAAAAAAAGCAAAAAAATTAAAAGACTTTTTTTTCACTCTGAAACAGATAATTTACTCATTAGCCTTTCTCACCAAATTGTCATAGTAGCTACGACTTCAAAAATGATCAAAGCATTAACTTAAAAATTTGAGGGTAGGAATTCCCTGACCCAACCCATACCCCAGCCCAACGACATTTTTTTTTTTTTTTAACTTTTCTGATCTCCTCTTCTGTGCACCCCCAACTCACAGCTCTTATCTCCTTTAGCCTGGGAAGGGCCAGAGTGTTTGGCTCCTCCTCAACTTAGATTCAACCATGCCCCATCCCAGCGGTTTAAGGAAACTATCTATGAGTCAGGGATCTAAATGGAATAGCCAAAGATTAAGAAAGACAACACTCTAAGTTGTCCCAGAGGTACAATTATCAACTCTGGAAGTGGTAATCAAAAGCCAATGGAAACAAACTTACATAAGAGGTTACTGATTCCACTTCGAAAATGGAGAACAATTATACTTATATATAGTACGAAAAAGGGAGAAGCCACAAAATGAAAATGAAAAAGTAGACCCTTTCTGGAAACTCGGGGAAAAATATTTTAAATATCCTGCGATAGCTCTATTATTGATGGAGGCTGCCTCAAACAGCACAGCTGGTCTTGGGGCAAGCCACACCCTCCTTGGCTCCCAATCTCCAACCCCCCCGCCCCCCACTGCAGAAAAGGAAAGGCGCATTACAGCAGCGGACTGTACTAATCCCACCTCTTCCCCTCCCTTCTCCCCTCCACACTTGCAGCACTGTAGGGAGGGGGCAGCCACTGCCAGGTGGAAGCTGCATAAAACCATGTCCTTACCCTTCACTGCAGAACATTAGGTAAGGCCGCTGTCTCAATCAGGTGGAGGGGTAGCTGCTGTCACCACCAGGCGAGACTGAGACCTTTCCCCACCTCCCCTCCCCCAGGTGGGGCGCAGGCAACTGCCTTCTCTGTCATGCATATGTACACGCCACACCCTTCCCCCACTGCAAGGCAATGGAAATGAAGTAGCCAAAATTCCTGGCACAGAGTGTGCTGAGATGCCCCTCCTCCACTAGGGCACTGTGGGGAGGGGGCGGCTACCCACCTCCCGCCACACGCCTGCGCAGACCCGCGCCTCTGCAGCAGCCGCCATCTTTGAGCAGCCGCACAATGACGCAGGGCGGCGCAAGAGCCTGGCCCCAGACTGAGTTCCAAGATCGGATTTCGAACGCCAGGCAAAGACAATGACAGCAAAAGGCACCCAGCCCCAAAATCTCACCACAGCTTTTAGGAGAGACGCAAAACAATCTATGCATGCTTATCCACTATCTTCTCGCTACAACAGCCACAAAATTAGAAACATTTCTGCAGCCATCACTTCATTTCAAGGGAGGGATAGTTTAAAAAAATCAAGGTT
>PVIY010045338.1:0-19208 GCA_004026745.1 Myrmecophaga tridactyla | reverse complement strand
GGGGGTGGGGGCGAAAGGGCCGTGGTAAATTTGAAAACGCCGGGTGGCTAGAAGGCTTCTGTGACAAGCGTCCGAGATTTCCTCTGGAGATGTTTAGAGATGGTCAAGCCTCGCACACTAGCTCAAGTCCTCAGTTCTCCTCATTGGAGGGTGGAGTGAAGAGGGGCGTTTGCACACGCCTTTAACAAGGTTATATTAAAAATACTTGAAAAACCAAGGGTTCTCAAGTCCCAGCCGTTCTTTTAAAAGATGTCAAAATAATTAAATTCTAACTCAATGAGAGAATATGGGAAAACCTTTGGAACTGACATTTTTGGACAGAAAAATTGACGTTTATTAAACTATCGATTTCTTTAAAATATATTCAGATACTGGGAGAGCTGGGATTTGGATGACATTAAATCGGTTTCCCCGAACTTCTTCCTCTCACCTGTAACTAATGTATCTAAGTATTTAAATAGGGACAGAAAGGGACATGTAGTAAACTGCCACCTCACTTCTCGTTTGGACCTGAAACTATTCTCTGTTCCTTGTTAATAGACTTGCTTATATCTACTGTCAGACCAAAACACACACGCGCACACCCACACCACTTCCTTCTCAGACTGAAATTAAAAATTAGCTTCTTATTTAACTTGCTTTAAGTACTGCTCAGATACTGCAATTTAACTTCTTATCCAGTAAAGTTCTGGGTTTTCTTTGGAGAAACGCAAAGCCTTTCACTCACCATGTCCTATAAGCAGCTGAGCTTCACTGGAAGAGAAGGTGTTAATTCTTCTAATGTTCTAGACACAAAGAAACAATAAAAACTCATAAGTGATACAAAGTCATAGTTTTCATTAGAAAGCGAGCTAGCAGGTCTACCTCAAGGGTTAATGAATGAGCACATGAAAAGATGCAAATCAGAAACTCCAGGGAGATACCACTGCACACCCACTAGGATGGCTAAAATTTTAAAGGACAGTTAATAAGTGTTGGTGAGGATGGAGACATTGGAACTTTCATACGTTACTGGTGGAAAGGTAAAATGGTACAGCTGCTTTGGAAAGCAGTCTGTCAATTCTTCAATAGGTTAAACAGAGTTACCATATGACCCAACAATTCCACTCCTAAGTATTTGCCCAGGAGAACTGAAAATATGTCTGCAAAAAAAACCTCAAAAACTTGTACACGAATGTCCAGAACAGCATTAGCCATAATTATCAAAAAATGGAAACACTCCGAGTGTCCATCAACACATGAATGGATAAACAAAATGCGGTATTTCCATATAATGGAATATTATTCGGCCATAAAAAGGAATGAAGACTAATTAATGTTAAAAGGTGGATGCGATGCACCTGGAAAACATTTTGCTAAGTGAAAGAAGCCAGACACAAAAGTCGACATATTATATGATTCCATGCAGGTAAAATGTCCAGAATAAGCAAATCTATAGGGACAGAAAGTAGAATAGTAGTTGCCAGGGCTGCGGGTCCAGGGGTGGGGAATGGGGAGTGATTGCTAATGAGTGCAGAGTTTCTTTTGGGGGTGATGGAGATATTCTAAAATCGACTGTGGTGATGTTTGCACAGATCTGTGAATATACTAACAACCCCTGACATTTTTAAATGGGCAAATTGCATGGTAGCACATTATATGTCAATGAAATTATTAAAATAACTGTTTGAAGTTACGTTTGGAATGAAAAAAAGAGACTTATAGCTGGAGGGTGGCCAGAGAAGGGTAATTAAAACATCCAAGGGTAGGAAGAGATTTAAGAACAGGGGAACATTTCAAAGCAGTGTAGTTCTTGAAGAGGAAGACTTGTCTTCTGTCTCCAGCACACAGCTCTACGCCTAGTAGAAAGCAGTCTCCTAATAAACGTTTGTTAGTGAAATAGTTCTTCTGGAAGACTAAGAAGGAATATGATTACAAAATATATATATATCAGGGTGTGAAACAGGTCAAATGAGTTCACAATCCCCAAGTACTTGAATTTGGGGTCACCTGAAGCTTGAGAGGGGTTTTGTGCTTAAACATCATAATTTTTCAATATAGGAGATGCATTATGTGATTGAATTTTTTTCTTTGTTTTATACTTTATGTAGTGTCACTCTTTCAGTTGTATACTAATTGTACCAATTGTGGTTCAGGAAAATGTGGTCTCTTTGCTAACTTACAATCACAATGGTCTAATACTTTCTATTTCAAAGACAAAAAGTATGATTGCCAAGACACACGGAATAATTTACTGCTGTTCAACTACTTGCAGGATGGGGTAGGGTTGTTCTCTGAGTTCAGTTGTTTTAACCCCTCCAAAAAAATCCCTTTGTTGAATTCACAGAGTGCTGAAAATACTGTCAAAGCCTTGCTCATTAAGTTCGAAAAAGCAGCAAACATTTCATTAGCTAAATTTTCTTAAGTTCTGACTTTATTTCTTTCAACCTCATGTATGTTCATAAGACAATAGGGTAGAAGGCTGGCTGTTTCCTAGCAACAGAATCTCTCAAAGATAACAAGGCATTGGAGGAAGACAATATGAGCCTTTTGCCAAGCCATTCCTTACTTTGGAAAATTTCAAACACATACAAAGTAAATGGATAATATAATAAATCCCTATGTGTCTATCACCATCACCCAGTTTTAACAATTCTCCACCTTCTGCCATTCTTGTACCATCTCCAGCATTTGTATCTCTCTACCCACTCCTACCCACCCCACATCTGAGATAAATTTCATCATTAGATTAGTGCAGTTTCTCTGGTTGTCTAGATATGAGCGAGGTGAAATAATGAGAAAAGGATCTGGTTTGCTATATGATATTTATCAAGTGTCACCTTCACAAATATAAATATTTAACCCAGTCAATGTAATCCATCTTCTTTGTGGCCATTACTTACATTTCTTGACTCAAAAGACCAGAGGAACTCTCTAATCACCCGAGTTTTGCAAATGCTGAAGTTATAGATCATAAAATCTACTCACTAGTGGAATGAAAAAAGTATGTCTTCCTTTGAACGTTGAATCCAGAGCTTATCTGAATCCTGACTGTCTGATTAGCTTCCTGTACAGTAAAAATGGTTTAACCGATACATACTGCACTTTAGAAAACCATCTCTGTAACTAGGAACAGTTGGTTCCACAGAATCATTTCATTGTGGACCCCTAAGATCTATTTGGAATTCTGCCAGTGAGTTACTATGTCGACTTGAATATAGAACCCTCTTTTGCCTTAAAATTTTCCACCTGTAAAATGGAGATAATAATTATTAACTGGTGGCTTATGTCTTAAACTTTGCTAAATGGTTAAAAAATCCTGCTATTGAAAGTAGAAAAGAAGCAGACCTTTAAACTACCCTGTATAGTTCTCTTAAGGAAGTTCCAGCACCCTATGGACTTTTCCGCTGTGATTATCTTCCTTACTATGCAGAAAGGGGACAGGGTTTTCTTCTTTTCATGTCTTGGGAAACTGAGTCACATACAGGAGCTCTCCTGCCTGAGGCTGAGTGAGGCTGGATGAAAGTTAGAATTGCTGCCAAGTTTCTCATTCCCGGTCCAGAATTATCACTCATCTGTATTATTATACTTCTAATAAAGAGACAGACCTTGCAAAAACAAGTTAATTCTTGTACATCAAATCTGCATTCACATATAACCTCTTTATGGATACTAGAAACATCATCCAGTATTGAGGAAGCAATTTACCTACCACTGAAATGCTGAATTGGTGTAGTTTCCCACTGATATAAACAAGTTAATTCTTGTACATCAAATCTGCATTCACATATAACCTCTTTATGGATACTAGAAACATCATCCAGTATTGAGGAAGCAATTTACCTACCACTGAAATGCTGAATTGGTGTAGTTTCCCACTGATATTCATATCCATCCCATTTGATAAATCCTGAGTGCCCACTATGTGCCAAGCACTGAACAAAAGAGACACAGTCCCTCTCCTCATGGAGCTCGAACAGCCAAAATAAAAGAGTACAATGTCAGAACTGGCATTTTGGTTTGCTAGGGCCTCTGCAACAACTTACCACCCACCAGGCTGCTTAATACATTAGAAATTAATTTTCTCATGGTTCTGGAGTCCAGAAGTCCAAAATCAAGGTGCGGGCAGCACCACGCTCCCTCCAAAGCTTCCAGGGGAGACTTCTTTCTGGCCTCTTCCAGCTTCTGATGGGAGCTGGCCGTCCTTGGTGTTCCTTGGCTTGCAGACGCATCACTCCAATCTCTGCCTCTGACATCACATGGCCTTCTCTGTGTCTATGTCTCTGTCCAAATGTCCTTCTTCTTATAATTACATCAATTATATTGGAAGTAGGCCCACCTGAGTCCAGCTTGACCGCGTATTAACTTGATTACATCTACCAAGACTCTGTTTCCAAATAAGATCACATTCACAGGTGCCAGGTAGGCCTATCTTTGAGGCGGCCCCACTCAACTCACTACAAGTGGCAAGATTGCCCAAGATGGAGAAATACACTCAATGTTCTACCTTCTCATTCCCTGGTTTTAGGATAAAATTCGGCACACTTGGAAGTAATCTTATTCACCATGTCTGTGTTAAAATAGAGCAGTGTGGTTGTCTTCTGCGGTGCAGAAAACCAAAAGTTTCTCCATCTCCATACTTTGAAATAATCCATCCTTATTCTCCTTATCGTAACGTGGACCTGCATATATACATATTTTAATGTCATAAAGCAACACCTGGCCTCCCACACCATGTGTGATAGAGTAAAGAAATGCTTCTTTAGAACAGGACCTATCTCTCTGCTTTTGTTCTCTGGCCGAGGAAATAAGAGCCAAGGCTTTCAGTGCTGCTATTGTGGACAAAAGCATCAGGACTGACAGCTGGGGAGGGGGCAGTGAGAGGGGTGAACAGATTGGATCTGGATAAAACAATGCTTGGTGGAGTTCCAGCTGCACACAGTCATGCTTTCAATACTGCCATCAGACAGGGACAGTCACTCTAAGACCTTCCACAACGATGAATACAAGAGATAGTGTTCACTCTGGGCATGAAACAAACACGGCCACTCATTAAGTGGAGACCAGGAGCATCCAGATTAGAGAGCGAGGGGATGACTTCCCCTCATTCTGGTAGACTTGTCTCAACGTGGGTGTCCTTTCTGGTTGTTGATTTCTTGGCCTTTTTTTTTCCCTCCATTTTATTTGTTTTGATTTTTTTAATTAAATTTTTAAATTAAAAAAATATATATATAACAAACTAACGCAAACATTCTTAACTTAGGATCATTCCGTTCTACATACATAATCAGTAATTCACAATATCATCACAGAGTTGCGTATTCATCGTCATGATCGTTCCTTAGAACATGTGCATCTTTCTTGGCCTTTTTGTCAGAGTTGTAAGTGGTTTGCACACTTGTAGCCAGCACTGCACTAAATGCACTAAAAATATATGCATGTCCTCTAGGAGAAAATAGCATTCTACTCAGAGTTTAAAATTAAAAGTGAAAATTAGCCAGAGTGTCCCATTTCTTTAATAGTTGCCTCATCGTATGGCGTAGGCTGAACAGAGTTTTACTAAAGTCCAGATGTTCCAGGCTCAATGAGTCCTTCAGTGTTTGCTATAGAGTTTTTGAGGCAGAAGATCCTTCAAGGTATGTACCCTTCTCATTTTGCAGTTGGAGAACCTGCATCTTGGAGAGTTAAATGTGCGAAGCGCCACACATCTACCTATGGGCAAAACTGGGACCAGAAGCCAAGTGGCTTTTTACTGGCACCTTTGGAAGCATCTGACCGTTCTTTGCTCTAAGTTCATAATAAAGGAGACCCAGGTTTTGGAGTCTGAAACTGTGTGATGAGTCTGCTTGATGAGGATTTGGAGATTTTTGCCTGTGCAAATCTTAAACCCAAACTACCATAAATTCTACATCAGATAAAGAAATAAACAGATTTTTAAAAAACTAAATGAAAGCATAATATCATAAAAAAGTTTTTTATTTTGAAATAGTTTAATACCCACAAGAAGTAGCAAAATCAGTACAATGAATTCTGGATACACTTTACCTGTCTTTTCCCCATGCTTACATCCTACATAATTATAGTACATTATCAAAACAGTGCTATTAACCACACAAAGGGCCGTAGTCAGGCTTCATCATTTTTTTATGAAACACACCTATGAAATTTTATCACAGATAGATAGATAGAGAATTCTTCTATCCCTGCTATTACATCTCTCCAGTTACACTCTTCTCCTAACCCTAAAATCTAAGCAACCACTGATGAGCTGTTTATCATACAAGTATTTTGTTTTTAAAAGTGCTTTAAGCAGTGCCTACCCAGCACCTGATACATTGTTAGCTACCTGAAAATATGGTTCTGAAATAATACTAGGTATTGGATTATGCTAGGTAGGAAAATGTTTACATTTAAATCAGGGTTTCTCAACCTCGGCACTGCTGACACTGTGGAGCAGATAATTCTTTGTTGTGGGGGTGTCCTGTGCTTCCTAGGATGTAGAGCAGCACCCCAGCCTCTACCAAGCAGACGCCAGTAGCACCCCCAGTGTGACCACCAAAACTGTCATCAGAATCCAGGGGTGAAAGTCTCCCTGGCGGCGTGGGAGATGACTCCCAGGGATGAGCCTGACCCTGGCATCATGGGATCAATAATGCCATCCTGACCAAAAAGGAGAAAAGAAGTGTAACAAATAAGGTATCAGTGATTGAGAGAGTTCAAGTAGAGTCGAGAGGCTACTCTGGAGGTCACTCTTATGCAAGCCTCAGTTAGACATTGCTACCTATCATAACTTGTCAATCCCCAACCAAAACCATTCCTGCCAATCCTAAAGAACATCTACGGTGTTATATAAGATTCTACAAAGGTTCCATG
The DNA here is from genome assembly GCA_004026745.1 of Myrmecophaga tridactyla. Taxonomy (NCBI): domain Eukaryota; kingdom Metazoa; phylum Chordata; class Mammalia; order Pilosa; family Myrmecophagidae; genus Myrmecophaga; species Myrmecophaga tridactyla. Next base: position 12,356 of record PVIY010045338.1, on the reverse strand, counting down.
CACTAGGGTAACTTTCCAGAAACCCACAACCTCCAGATGGGTCCCTGGATCAGATAAGTCCTGAAATGCAGAGGGGCCAGCCTCTCCAGAACATCAAGAAATTCCATTCCCCTTTCTCATATTATCAACAGCCCCTTCCAACATGAAAACGCTAGAATGGGCATAGCCCAAATACCCCTAATGAGTGGGAGAAGGATCAAAGATGATGGTAGAGTTATACAGAGAAGGTAGGGTTTAACAAATGAGTATGAGTGCTGAATCATTATATTGATATTTCTTTTAGTCTCCAGTATCTTGGAGCAGCTAGAAGGAAAAACTCAAATTGTGGAATTGTAACTCATACCAAACTCTGAAATTTGTTGTGCAACTAATTGTTGCAATGTGCTTTGAAATGTATTGCTTTTTTGTATATATTTTTCACAAAAAAGAGAAAAAAGTCCAGTTGTGATGATAAATGCACAGCTATATGAGGATATTGTGAACTATTGAGTGTACACTTTGGATGACTACATGGTATGTGAATATATAATATATATCAGTAAAAAATAAAAAATATCCCCAGAGATTACCAAGTCTCCTGGGAGACAAAATGGCTTCCAATTGAGGACCATTGATTTAAATAATCATACATATGAACGATGACTCTCTCTCCTTAGATTTTCTAACTCCCCATCTCTTAGTTTCCCTCTCTGAGCAGTTTCTCCCCTGCCCACTCATCAAACTTTAATGTTTATAAAAGTACTTAGGGACTCTCTACTTCTCACTCTACTGGTTTTCCCTTGATGACCTCACCCACCCCCTCCATTCTAAGGAATTCCACATCTAGAGCTCCAGATGGTTCCCTGAGCCCTGCACTGTCTATGTCAGCCTCTGTCGGTCAGTTCTGTCCACTCATTGCCCATGTAGTGGGTTGAATAATGGCCTCTGAAAGCTATGTCCAAGTCCTAACCTCTGGTGCCCATGGATGTGACCTTATTTGGAAATAGGGTCTTTTCAGATGTAATGAAGCTGATGCTCTCAAGATGAGATCATCCTGGATTTTGAGTGGGCCTTAAATCCAATGATGAGGGTCCTTATAAGATAGAAAAAATGAGAGGACCTAGAGACACAGCAGAGGAAGGCCTTGCGAAGGCAGAGGCAGAAACTGGAGGGAAGTTTGGGGAGAGGCATGGGATGGATTCTTCTCACAGCCTCTAGAAGGAACTGACCCTGTAGACTTTGATTTCGGACTTCTGGCCTTCAGAACTGTGAGAGAATGAATTTCTGTTGTGTTCAGTTGCCAGTTTGTGGTCATTTGTTTCAGCAGCCTGGGAAAATGATACACCCACATTCCTCCCACATCCTCTCCTTTTCCTGTTTCCTATCTTATGGCACCAACCACAGTCCTGGGAGTCATCCTTGAATTTGCCTTCTCCCTAAGTCCCATGTGACAATGTTATGCCTCATGTGACAGCTTCTCCATGCCTTTGGCCATGTTCAGGTCACACCTTCTCTTCCTTTTCTGCAGCAGCCTCATAACTGAGCTCCCTGTTCACAGTCTTGCCCACTTCCAATCCATCCTCTATGCTGTAGACAAAGCATCTTTCTACAACATATTTGTGTCCCTTCCTGTATTGTTTAAAATCCTTTGAGGCGGGCAGGCCACGGTGGCTCAGCAGGCAGGAATGCTTGCCTGCGATGCCAGAGGACCCGGGTTCGATTCCCGGTGCCTGCCCATGTTAAAATAAATAAATAAATAAATCCTTTGGGGCAGGGGTGCAGAGGTGGTAGAATGCTTGCCTGCAGGAGACCTGGGTGTGATTCCCAGCCCATGTATAAATAAATAAATAAAAATCCTTTGGGGATTTTTTTGTGATAAAATCCCAATTCATTAAAATAGCTTTAGAGGGCCCTCCATGCTCTGTTCCCTGCTCATCCCTCCAGCCCCATCGTCTACCAACCTCCACTCTAATTCTGCTGAATGGCTTGCAGTGCCCCAAATGAGTCACACTCTCTCCTGCCTCTGGGCCTTTGCACATGCAGTTCCTCTACCCAAGAGAGCTTTTCTCTCACTTCTTCACCTGGCTAGCTCTCAGTCAGCCCCTCCGTATGGGCTCTGCTCTGTTTCTTGCAGAAGCCTTCTCTGAACCCCTAAAGCTGGAGACGTACCCCGATACATGTGCACAGCACATCCTGTACTCATGCCACCATAGTGTTTATCACCCTGTATTGGAACTACTTTTCCTTCTTCTTTTTCTTTTTGTTTTTAATTACGATATAATAAAATAAAAAGAAAAAAAATTTTTTTAACTAAAATAAATAAGTAAATAATAATAAAAAAGGAAAGATACAATAAAATGCATGGGCCTTAAGTTCAGTTTGATGAATTTGGATGATTATATGCACCATGTAATCACCACTGCAAACAAGATATAAAACATTTTCATCTTCCCAGAAAATTCCCTCATGCTCCTTTCCAAACAACACCCGCTCCTGCCTGTACAGGCAACAACTGTGTAACTGTTCGTTGTCTTACCTGGATGGACTGTAACCTCCCTGAGGGCAGTGACTATACCCATCTTTACACGCCTCAAAACCTAGCACATAATTAGCACTAATAAATATAGATGTAATAATGAGTGCACGGAACAATGGTGGGACAGATAGAAAACGAGCCTGATTAATATGAATTTATTTGGATTATTTTGAGGGATATCATTTTTAATAATAATAGTGCTTGAGACAATGTTTACACATTTTCTTGGAATGATATTTTCCTTTGGTTCAGCTATTAAATATTCTCTTGAGCTAACCATCTATATATATATTTTTTGCATGCTTGTATGGTGGGGGTAACATTTCATTCTTTTTCCATGTGAGTATCCCGTTATTGCAGCACCATTTGTTGACTTTTTCCGTTTGATTGCTTTTTATTTGCTCGTTGTGCTGCATGGGCAGGCACTGGGAATCAAACCCGGGAGTCTGGCATGGCAGGCGAGAACTCTGCCTGCTGAGTCACCATGGCCTGCCCTGTTTGCTTGTTTTTGTTTGGGGGGGGAGGGGCGGAAATTGCATGGGCTGGGAATCGAACCCAGCTCTCCTGCATGGCCGGTGAGAATTCTACCACTGAACTATCCTTTTACCGTCTAATCATCTACTTCTTACTCCTACTAAAAACCGCCTGATTTACAGTTTATAATTTAGAGGGATTCAAAATCAAAGGTCTCTGCTTTCACAGATTTTCTAAAAATTGTTTTTATTATTAAATGTTTTCATAGATTTTTGTTAAGCCTCATAGAGCAATTGTTAGCATATTGGATAAGGTAAAATGGGGGAATAATAAATGTTTTAGTATCAAGTCGGTAATGGAGAAGAAAATGCAAGTGGCCTGTCTTCCCACGCCCTTGTCCACTTCGTACACCTGAGCTGGTGTAAGACCCTTCTCCTGTTTCAGTTGAAATTCGAAGGTTCAGCATTTCATCCCCTTTTGTTTGATAAAAGTCAACATAAAGCTTTTTAAATTCTCCATTTATTTGAAAGTTCAGGGAAGCGCCCCATGGAAGCACTCTGAATTCCACAAAATTTGATTCCCACACTCAACTGGAATCAAAAGTCAAACATATTAATTTCTAATCTAGTTTCCAAGTGAGCATAATAACACATCAAATAGCTACAGAAACCTGAAAATATAACATCTCAAACATTCACGAACAGGCATCGCAAGAAGGCCTCAGTTATCATATTGAGCATATGTTTCTAGACTAAAAATGTAGTAAAATTGGATCAACCTTCCCCACACTGTTGAGAAGTGCTGGCAAGATCAGGAAGGTAATAAAGGGACTAAGCCTCATTCTGGAGATGATAGCACATTTATTAAATCCCTAATTGTGTGTGGTGCTAGGCCATGCTAAATGATAAACAGAAAATTAGCAAAACCTCGCCTGGTCCCTGCAATAGTTGACAATCCAAGTCAGACAGGCTGATGCCCATGCTCTTTTACAACCGGATTGGACGGTTACAAGGAAATTGGAACATTCAGTCAACTGATCAACGAACAAGGCAAGCATTCAGATAGGGAGATACACAGTAGAGAGAAAAGAGAGCTGCCTCGAAAATTCCAATTCCAGACTATGCAAAATAAAAAGGATTTTTCACTCTACTCCATCGCACACATTTATAACTATATAAGAATATATGTGTGCTTCAGAATTGTTCCCTAAAATGTCAACCTTTTGTCCATCCTTTTTCTAAATCTCTTACACCTCAGTTCATGATGCTTTTAATGATTTTGTAGAGACTGCAATTTTGAACGGCATTTCCAAACATATATCTGATGATGTCTTTGCTAGAATAGTTTTTCTTTTGAGTGCTATTGGCAAGATTTCCAAACATAGCTCTTTTGACTTACACTGAAGGATTTTTATTTCAACTGACTCAATTCTCTTCTAATTCAACTTGTCTTGATTTAAAATTCTAAATATTTATTTATTAAAAAATAAATCCAAATTATTTATTTGGATAGTAATTACTTCACCATTTGGCACTTGAAAACAATATTTATATGTGAAGTAAGACAAATCGCAGGTTAGATTTAAAATAGGGCTGAGGATATACTTAAGGGAGGCATCTTATTATATTTGGGATGAGGCATCTTGCTCAATTAATCACAATTGAAGAAATATGTGCATAACCACTGCACAAAACAATCACAATTTGATTGTAAATTAATGACAATTTAGTGCATTTTAAAATCAAACCACGATTTAAATTCTGGTTATTTTGGCTTTTATAACTTTTCCTCCTCTGTCAGTTAGGATCGTTTAGTTGCAAGCAACTGACCCAAATATGCTTGAGCCAAAAAACACCACGGATTAGTCAGAGATCTCTAGAGAAACAGAACCAAGAGGAGATATCTGTAAGTATGAGATTTATAAAAGTGTCTCATGCAACTGTGTGGGCGTAAGAGTCCAAAATCTGTAGGGCAGGTCACGAGCTCACAGCTCCAATAAAGGTCTTCAATGAACTCCCCAGGAGAAGCTGGCTGGCTGGCTGAAGCGGAAAGAGAGATCCTCTCTTCTGAATTCTCCTTAAAAGCCTTCAGGTGATTAGACTGTCATTCATTGCAGAAGACACCCCCCTTAGCCAACTGCAGATGTGAGCAGCCATGGATGCAACCAAAGTGTTCAAGATTTAAGTCCATGAAATGTCCTCACAGTAACAGGCCAGTGCTGGCTTGACCAGACAACTGGGAATCATCACTTGGCCAAGTTGGCACCTGAAACTGGTCATGACACATGGGTTGGAAGGTATTGACTCAATTAAACAAGCCAATCTAGCAAGACTCCTTTAGGCCAAGCTTAATCTAGGACTTTCACATGGGGACCAGGATGAGATTTCTTTCTTACCATTTTTTAGCTCCACGTCCTCCACATGGGTTCTACTTTCAGACAGGCTTTCCCACTGAGGCCCTGACATGGTGCTGCCAGGGCTTCCAAAGTCATATCCTTCCTCCTTCCTCCTTCTTATTCAGTGGAAAAGAGTTCCTTGTAGCAAAAATCCAGGAACTGAATCTGATTGGTTCTGACTGGTCTCACTTGGGTCATGTGGCAATTATTGAACCAATTGCTGTGGCCAGGGAATGGGAGCTGGGTCAGTGGCTAAAAGTGGGGTCAGTCCAGGCAACCACATGGCTGGAAAACTTGGGAATTTCCCATCATGTCTAAAGATTGCTATCAGGAGGAACCCTTTCCTGAAAGCTTCTGGAGTCTCTTTTCAACTACGTATGTCAAGTGATACCAAAAGTATCACCCTAGAGTTCTGGGAATTACTCTTGACACTTTTATTTCTGGGTATGAACTTTAAGTCCCAAAGCCAAAAGCCAGAAACTTTAATACCCAGATTCAGGAAAATTACCTTTGAAATGGCCTCAAATGCCTGGCTGAGTAATGCATAATTTCTAGGATAGGCCAAGGGATGGCATAAAAATGTAAGCAGGTGAATGACAACCTAAGTATTACTTTTTTGTCAGTGACCCATCATTGAGTTTTTCTTTTTGTGATTCTTAATAGGAAAAATTAATTTCCAGATCTGTTGAAATCTCTGTCGTTTTTAAACAATTTTTGCCCAGTCTCTAAAGCATTGCTCTACAAATCTTATTTTATGTCTAAGGTTTGAAATATCCTAACCGGATAGGAAGGATTTTTTTTATTTTTAACTTAATTTTATTTTTTTAAATACCAAAAAGCACCAAACAAAAGCAAACATTCCTATTTTGCTCATTCTGTTCTACGTATATAATCAGTAATTCACAATATCATCACATAGTTGCATATTCATCATCATGATCATGTCTTGGAACATTTGGATGTATTCAGACAAAGAAATAAAACCAAAACAGAAAAAAAAATTATACATACCATACCCCTTACCCCTCCCTTTCACTGATCACTAGCATTTCAAACTAAATTTAATAGGAAGTATTTTTAAGTTGTTTGTCACCCAGACTCTCTTAGGAAGATAGGACAGCACTGACGAGGACACCATTCCAAAAATATCAAAATCTTCATCCACTACGGAATCACTCTTATGGGGAACTAAGGATTTTTATATGAACAGAATTCTTTTGCTTGGAGAGAGGTTGTAAAGATATCTATAGCGACCCAAGTCTTGATGTTTTCTTCTTTTAATGCTTTGGTATTTAAAAAAATTTTTCTGATTGTGGAAAATATGGAAAAACACACAAAGGAAAATTAAAATCACTCACATTTCCACTACTTAAAGAGAACATTGCTAGCATTTTGATGTATCTCTTTGACAATTATAACAGAAATATTTAATATTTATTGGTCCTTTATATATATATATATATTATGCACCATGATAAGCATTTGAAACATGGTTATTATTTAATTTAATTCTTATATTCATTCTGTGAGATGAATGCTATTACTATTCCCATTTTATGGAGAAGGAAACTGACCTTTTTCTATGCATATAGATCCATTTTTGAAAGTTTTGTACTGTATTGTACACATTATTTTCTATTTTACATAATCCCAGGTCATTAAATATTTTCCATAAAGTAATTTGGCTGTACTTATATTCCTTCCTATGAATAAATCATGATTTATGTTATATTCCTTCCTATGAATAAATCATGATTTATGTCATTAATTCCCCATTGATGGACTTAGGTAGCTTCCAGGTTTTTTGTTAGAAATAATACAACAATGAACGTGTTTTCATAAATCATTGTGAAAATTTGTAATTATTCTATTAGGAATACTCAGAAAGGGAATAATGGAGTTGAAGAAGATAATCATTTTAAGGGCTGTTGATACACATTGCCAAATTTGATCATGACAAACTTTTTATCATTTTGCATTCCTATCAGTAAAGAAAGGGGCGGATTCTCTGAACTCTGATTAACACTTACTTATGAATGTATTTAAGTTGTTGCTAATTTTGTATCTAAAGAATGGTATGCTTCTTGATTTGATTTTCATTTCTTTGATTTTTGGTAGCGTTTTCATCAGGCCAAATGTTTTAGTGTCTTTACATACTTCAGGGCAAATGAATCTTCCAATGGATAAATAGGCCTCTGAACTTGACTGGTTTGGGACTAAGTCTTGAAAATGAAAAGGTAGCGCCTATATTGAAATAGGCATCTTGTTACATAATTTTAAAATATATTGTATGCAGTTGTCTTAAGAATTTTTTTTTAACTTTCTGATGGCTATATCAAACTCTAATTCTTTTTGCAAATTAAGGTGAAATTCACTTAACATAAAAGTAGCCACTTTATTTCCTTGCTTTGTGTATATGTTATATTATACAATAACAAAGTTAAAAATCAAAATAAAAGTAACCATTTTTAAGTGAGCAACTCAGTGGCATTTAGTGCATTCGCAATGCTGTGCAACCACCACCTCTATCTAATTACAGAATATTTTCACCACCTCAAAATAAAACCCGTACCCATTAAGCAGTCACTGCTCATCCCCCCTCCTCCGAGCCCATAAACAACCACCAATCTGCTTTCTGTCTCTATGGATTTACCTACTCTGAACGTTTCATATAAATATGATCATACAATATGGAACCTTTTGGGTATGGCTTCCTTCCCCCAGCATCAGGTTTTATGGGTTCATCCGTATTTTAGCACGTGTTTGCACTTCATTCCTTTGTATGGCTGGATAATATTCCATTGTATGGATAGACCACATTTATTGATTCATGGACATCTGGGATATTTCCACTTTTCGGCTATTGCCAATAATGCTGCTAGGAATATCCATGTACAAGTATTCTGTTGGGTCCCTGTTTTCAATTCTCCTGAGTTTGTACCTAGGAGTGGAATCTCTAGGTCATATAGGAATTCTATGTTTAACTTTCTGAAGAATCCCCGAACTGTTTCCACAGCGGCTGCCCACCCTTTTACAACCCGACCTCAATGTACTAGGATTCCAATTTTTTCAGAATCTCGCCAACGCTGTTATTTTCTGTTTTGTTTATTGTAGTCATCTTAGTGGGTGTGTAGTTTTGCTTTGCATTTCCCAGACTCTACTTCTTCTTTTTTCTTTCTTTATTTTCAGTTTTTTTGTTGGGATCAGTTTCTATATACTGGGTATATAACTTTGTCTCCCTATGTGCTATAGTAACTCTAGGACAAGAGCCAGTCTACAAAACAGTTGTAGTGGGGCTCTGTTAGGCATAGACCAGAAATCAGTGAAAGAATGACCAGAGAAAAATGACAGGGGAGCCATTACTTTAGGAAATGTTCCAGTGCTACGCAATCTGTAAGGGCTTCATCTATCAGCTGACAAGACTTAAGGAGTTGTTGGGGGAATGAAATAGGAGTTAGACCCATTTTTTACTCTTCTCGGCAAGATAGCTACGGCCTCAATGCAGGAACCTTAAATTCAAAGCCAGACTCTACTCCTTGATATAAAAAAAGTTCCTGCTAATGAGCTAGAAGGAAAAATCTGAGAGGATGGTATGGTAGCCCATGACAAACTCTGGGATCTGACCTGTAACTCCTTGTGGAACAGTGCTTTGAAAACTATTGCTTTTTTCTTTTTTTTACTTTGTATATATGTGATATTGTACAATTAAATAAAAAAGCTAAAAAAATAGACAATTTGCACCTGCAGTTACACAATCACAGGAATAACAAGATGCTGCAAGGATGGACTGTATCTAGAAAACTTCAGAGACTTAACCTTCTACTATTTTGAAGTTCGACTCCATCATTTCATAAATAAACACTTGGGCAAGATCTTTAGATAAAAAATAACAAATACAAATAAAACCTAAAGAAAGAAAAATTCCTGCTAATGGCAATTTGTTTCTCCCAGAAAACAGGGGCCCTCAGCAACCAATTCTGAGTTGGGCTCCGCTGGTTTCTAAGGGCAATAGGAAAAGTTAAAAATAAAGAATTAGCTTTGCTTTCACTGTGGACTTGTCAAAATTTTATAAACTCTTAGATGTAGCAAGGCTGCATAAATAGCCTTTGAACTATTTTGTTTTCCTTCCCACGTTTCTCTTTCAATTCTTATTTAATGGCTAGAATTTATGTGTCAAAAATTATCGGCATGATCTTTCCTGGCTTTCCTCCTTAACTCTTCCTGTGGGGAGCAAAAGAATAAATCATGTAATTTATGTTCTCAGGATAATTTGTACTTGGAATGGAAGAATCAAATTCAGAGGCTTACCATCTTTTTCTATTACTCTAGAGTGGCTGTTGGGGAATTAAGGGATTAGTTGAAATGTTACATTCCAAAATGGATTCATTATCAACAGGGGGAAAAGCAAAATGTTCAAGCATCGCTCTAAGACTGGTACTTGGCACCTGTTTTCTGAATGTAATTTTCTGTCTTCATAATTATGCTAATTTGGGGGGAGCATGAGGCAGGAATATTTATCATTTGGCAGGAGATATTGAGAATCAGGTATATAATTTTGAAGGTGTCCCAAAATCTGTACGGCAAAGCCACTGGGTTTTGTATTTTTTTCTACACACTCCTTATCTGTGAAATCTGTTCCATATCCTATTCGTGCATTCCCTTAATCTGGTCTGCTCCCTCCCTAGCCTGGATGATACCGAACAAAGGGCACATAGAAAATGTCTTGGAATGAATAAATAAATGAACGCAGGCATGCCAAAGCAGCGGTGAAGACTGATGCTCCATCAGTTCAAAGGAGGAAGGAGACATCACTCTAGCTGGGGTGGTCAGAGAAGGTTTCAAATGGAGTTAAGAGCAAGCAGAAACTAAACATAGGAGAAAAGCTGTAAGACCTTGGATCTGCCAATGGTTTCCAAAAGCACAGACAGCAAAAGAAGAAAACAGATAAACTGGACTTCATTAAAACGATCAACTTTTGTGCATCAAAGGACGCCATGGAGGACGGAACTGTGCATCCCCAGACACATTCCTGGTGTTGACGTGTACTCCCGTGGGTATGAACGTGTTGCAAGTAGAATCACTTGAATATGCGATTTCAATTAAGGTATGGCCTAACTGAATGAAGTTGGGCCTTAACGTGGCTGCTGGAGAACTTTATAAACAGAAGCATATCCGGACACAGAGCGAGAGAAAGCCGCAGGGAGAAGCTAGAAGCCGGAAGTCAGTGACACCGGAAGAGAACCCAGACGTGGCCATGTGACAGGAAAGCCAAGGAACCCAAGTCTTGCCAGCCAGCCAGAATGCTGCCCAACTTGTACATCCACATTCACAGCAGCATTACTCACAAAAGCCAGAAGGTGGAAATGGCCCAAGCATCCACTGACAAGCGAATGGATAAACAAAATGTGGTTTTTCTGTACAATGGCATATTTTTCAGCCATAAGAAGGAAAGAAGGTGTGATGGGTGCTACCATGCGAATGAAACGCCGAAACAATATGTTAAGTGAAATAAACCAGACACAAAAGGCCGCATGGTGTATTATTTCATTTAAATTAAATAGTCAGGCTAGGTACATCCGTAGAGACAGAAAGCAACCCCCTCCCCCAGTGGTTGCCAGGGGCTGGGGGAGGGGGAATGGGGAGCGACAGCTTAATGGATATGGGGTCTTCTTTTCGGGGATGAAAATATTTTGGAACTAGATAGAGGTGGTGGTTGTACAACACTGCGAATGCACTAGATGCCATTGAATTGTCCACTTTAAAATGGTTCTAGTTTGATATGTGAATTGTACCTCGGTTTAAAAAAAAAAGAAAAAGAAAAACTGAATGCTGACTATAGCTGTGTCTGCTCATTGACAAAGCAATTCGGATGTAGACAGAGATGATTTAAGTTGGTTAATGGAATAACTCAATATGAGATCCAGCCTAATCCCCTGAGTTGCATTGACTGCACTTTTCCATGGGATTTTAATAGTAGAGACAAGTCAGGGTAAATTTTACTTGGTTTAACTTTCTCTTAAAAAGATCCCCAAATTAAGGTATTTAAACATCAGTATTAAGGGCCAAGTATGTGCTAGACACTGTTATATGTGTGGGAATTCAACAGTGACCAAAGATGAAGGAAATAGGCCAAAATGACAGAGAGACTATCACTGGGTCCTGGAAATAAAATCAGTTTTGCTTTTTCTGTTTTATTCTATCCTATACAGTTCTAACTCTTCTCCAATCAAGATGTATTACTTTTTTTAAACTTTTTTTTTTATTGTGAAATACGACACAAAAAAACAATGAACTTCCAAATACACTCCAACAGGCAATTACAGAATAGACTCCAAAGTTTGGCATGAGTCACAGTCACAGGCTGTATGACTTTTCTAATCTGAGAAACATACAGTTATTTAAACTTCAAGAAAAAGCCGGAATGGTGGAATCAGCCCAAATGTCTATCAATTGATGAATGGAAAAAACAAAATGTAGTAGAGCCACCCAATGGAGTATCACTCAGCCATAAAAAGGAATAAAGTACTGATACATGCTACAATATGGATGAAACATGAAGACATTCAGCTAAGTGAAATAAAATGAGCCAGATATGAAAGGCCACCCACTGTATGACTCCATCCATATGAAATTATCTAGAATATGCAAATTCATTGAGAAAGAAGATGAGAGGTTCCCAGGGGCTAGGGAGAAAGTGGCATGGAGTGACTGCTTAATTGGGACAGCCTCTGTCTGGTGTTTGGGAACTCTTTGATTAAAGGTGATGGTTGCAAATATTGTGAATAGTAACAAATACCACTGGATTGTACACTGAAAAATGGTTAAAATGGCAAATTTTGCATTCATATATGCTACTATAATACAGACTTAAAACAAAATAACTATAGCACTGTCCATTTTGTGTATATCCTCCCCAACTTTTTCCTCTGGCGTACTTTTTTTAAGGGCCAGGATTAGTATGAAGCACTTTTA
>PVIY010045337.1:0-19147 GCA_004026745.1 Myrmecophaga tridactyla | reverse complement strand
CCAGTAGCCATGTTTCTTGAGGATGATTGAATAATGATATAGCTTTCACAATGTGACTGTGTGATTGTGAAAACCTTGTGTCTGATGCTCCTTTTATCTACCTTGTCAACAGATGAGTAGAACATATGGAATAAAAATAAATAATAGGGGGAACAAATGTTAAAATAAATTTAGTTTGAAATGCTAGTGATCAATGAAACGGAGGGGTAAGGGGCATGGTATGTATAAATTTTTTTTCTGTTTTCGTTTTATTTCTTTTTCTGAATAGATGCAAATGTCCCAAGAAATGATCATGATGATGAATATGCAACTATGTGATGATATCGTGAATTACTGGTTATATATGTAGAACGGAATGATCAAAAGAGGAATGTTTGCGTTTGTTATGTGTTTTTTTGGTATTTAAAAAAATAAGATTAAAAAAATTTAAAAAAAAGAATGTTGGTGTTTGTATGTGGTCCTACTGCCCAAGCACTTTGTTCCTGTCTGTTTTTAATAGAGCACTAACCCTTTTCATGGCTCATTTCTCCAGTGTTTCAGAAGATAGTCCAAACCACTTCATTATGAAAAAGAACACTTTAAAGCAGTGATGTGTTGGGGTTATTTCTCATCATTCTTCCTCATATCAGCCTTCCCATCCCTATCTCTTCAACCCCTGTTTCAGCACATCCTCACTTCCCCTCCAGCTAACCCCCTTCTCCATCCTCCCCTATAAAACGACACTTCTCAAAAGAACTGTGCACTTTGTGTTTTCATATTTTCACCAGTCACACACTCCTCAACTCACCCCAATCTTCTTTCCAGCCCCATCACTACCCCAAAAACACCCTGACTAAGATCCCCAATAATATACATCCTCTAATGGGCCACTTCTTTGAGAACTTCCTGCTGTCCACCCCTTCCCTCTCTCCTTGCTTCTGTGACTCCTCCCACCTCCTTCTCTGGCCACTCCTTTGCTAACTCAGTTCCAGACTTCTGCCCCTCTGCCAGCCTGTAAATGTTAAAGGCCCTCAGGCATCAGTCATGAGTCTCCTCCTCTCACCCTATACCAGGGTATTTTATTTTCCCAGCTGCTGAAACAAATTCCATGCAATGGGTTGTCTTAGATATGGGAATTTATGGGCTCATGGTTTTGAAGTTAGAAGTCCAAAATTAAGGCATCAGCAAGAATATGCTCTCTTCCAGGAGACTGTAGCATTGCGATCCTTTGTCCTTGGCTTTCGGGTCACATGCCAAGGCACATGGCAGCATCTTCTCCTTTCTCCTCTGGGTTCCATTGACTTCCAGCTTCTGGTTGCTCCCTGGGGCTCTGACTCAGTTTAAGAAGGATTCCAGTCATCAGGATTAGAGTTCAACCTGATTCACTGGAGCCACACGTTCGCTGAAGTAACATCTTGCAGAGATCCTATTTACAAGGGGTCCACACCCCCAGGAGCAGGCCAGGACCCTGTATGCACCTATTGGGGGGAAATGATTTGCTCCCCAGGACAGAGTTTAAAAGCACAGAATGGGACTAGGCAGTTGTGTTAGTTTCCCATGGCTACTTTAACCAGTCACCCCAACCTTGGTGGCTTAAAATGACAGAAATGTATTCCCTCACAGTTCTTGAGACTAGGTGGCAGCTGAGCTGTGCTCCCTCCCTCCAAAGATCCTTGGGGAGAATCCATTCCCTGCCTCTTCCAGCTTTGGCTGGTTGCTGGAACTCCTTGGCTTCTGGCCCCATCACTGCAACCTCTGCCTCTGTATCCTGACACCTTCTCCTCTCCATGTCTGTTCCTCTTCTGTCTGTTAGCAAGACACATCATTGGATGTAGGACCCACCCAAGTAACCCAGGATGACCTCATCTTGAGATTCTTAATTCCATCCACAAAGACCCAAACAAGATCCTTATGCAGGTGTGCTGGTTTGAAACAGTTATGTGTCCCAGAAAAGCCATGTTCTTCTAATCCAGTCTCATGGGGGCAGGTCTATTGTTGGGTGGGGCCTTTAGATTAGGTTGTTTCCATGAAGATGCGACCTTTTGATTAGATGGAGATGTGACCTGACCCATTCAAGGTGAGTCTTAATCCTCTTACTGGAGGTCTGTAAGAAAAGAACAAAAAGCAGAAAATGCAGAGAGAACCAACAGAGAGAGCAAAAAGATGAAACCAGACACAGACATTTGGAGATGCAAAAGAAGGATACCCAGAATATACCAGAAGCAGAGAGCACTGTGTGAAACCAGAAGCCAAAAGAAAAGGACAGCAGACCTCACCATGTGCCTTCCCATGTGACAGAGAAATCCCAGACAGAATCGGTCTTTCTTGAGTGAAGATATCCTCTTGTTGATGCCTTAAATTTGGACATTTTCATGGCCCTAGAACTGTACATTTGTAACCTAGTAAATTCCTTTTGTAAAAGCCAATCCTTTTCTGATATATTGCATTCTGGGAGCTTTAGCCAAAATAGCAGTTTCCAGGAATTAGGGTGTGGAAGTGTCTCTTAGGGGCCACTGTCAAACCCACTGCAGCAGGGAATGTAAAGAAGCAAAGCAGACCAGGAAGCAGGCTCAGCTCTAGCTCATTCTTCACATGCAGGAACACAAACAAAATATTGCCAGAACTTCTAGTGTTTTGAGAATAGCTTAATCCTCAGGGCAAGCCATGGTGGCTCAGCAGGCAGAGTTCTTTCCTGCCATGCCAGAGACCTGGGTTCAATTCCCGGTGCCTGCCCATACAAAAAAAAAAAAAGCTTAATCCTGGATTATGTGGAATTTCCTGATTTTTAAATATTGGTGACTAATTCCAATTTTTAAAAATCATTGTTCAAGCCAAAATCTGCTTACCAAATTGGATCCATGCTTATGAGAGTTGGCTTCCTCTCTCTGCTCTGCTTTCTCCTCCCCCTGCCTGGTCTCACCCAGGCCCCACCACCTCCATCACTGTCTAAATGCTAACTCTCAATTATCCGTCTCCTTTCAGTGCCAGACACACACATCCAAATGTCCACCTAGTGTGGCAATTGGGTGTCTTGAAGGTGCACACAGTGCAACATGCCCAAAGCAGAACCTATGAGCTCCTAACCTGACTCTCCTGGGAGGGCAGACTCTTTTATTGACTCTAAGAATGGTGTCGATATGGTGGTTAGCTGTTGAGTATAGAGGGGCATGCTTCACCCAACTGTGAGCAACATATTCTCAGGGGGCTCTAAGGTCTGTTTTCAGAATGTATTTGTGTGTGATAAGAGCATATGGTTATGTGTAAAAATGCAAATTTGAGCTTTATGAATATTTGTATGTGTGTGTGTGCATATTTGTGTGTGATCTCACACACATGGTACATCATAATAGGGCCCCAGGGCTGCCAAAATACAGTAAACAATTGTCCATTATAAAACCCTGGTTGGCCTGAGAGTGACTCGGAAGAGAGTAGCTCACAGGACAATCGCAGCAAAGAAGGTTTCGTCTCAACACAGGGCAGACCGTCTTACCTGCAGGGCATGAGGCCTGAAGAACTTCCTTCCAGCTGTGAGAGAAGCACCAGAAGCTGACACTCAGCTCCCAACCCTGCCTGGGGATTGATTCAGCTGAAGAAAATGGCGTGGCCCACAGCACTGCAGCACCCAATGGTGATCAACATGTGGGCGTCAAGACCCAGCCCTTAGCCCAAACTTACATCAACTCTGCTGGCCATCGCAGCCCCAAGTCCCCAGGGCACCATCGAAGCTCACTGGGACTGCGTCATGGTCTTCCCCATCCCCCATCCCTGCTTCCTTCCCTTCCTTCCCACAGGTAATTGTTCCCAGGGCTTTCCCCAGTAAACACCCTGCACGCTAATTTCCATCTCTGAGTCTACTTCCTCTGGAAGCCAGTTTGTGATACTCGACTAATATGGAACAACCTGCATCCTATAGCATGTTCCCCATTGCTGGAAATGTCCAAGCAGAGATGGGACACTTAGTTCCAGATGTTACAGAAAAGATGCATATATTGGATGTTCTCTAAGTTTCCTTTCAAGTATAAGATTCTATGTTCTAAGTTTTGGGTATTGGAAACCATACAAATTAATATACTTTTTGTTGGACACTTCATAGATTACATGTATTATCCCATTTAAGCCTCACCCAAACCAGAAGAGATAGAGAAGGAGTACTAGCCCCATTTTACAGAGGAAGAAACTGAGGCTCAGAAATATTATTTGGTCCAAGGTCACATATTTATTAAAGGATTGGTCCTTGAACTTACTTATTCTCAGCTGTCATTGTAAAGCCAAAGTTCCTCTCAGTATAGCAATTATGTGAAAGGACTATGGGTTTCCATAAAAACACTGTGCATCAAAAAACATGATATTAAATTTTAATTTGTTTTGCCATTGCCAATATTTCATAAGAATTTTTTAAAATCATTGAAAATGCAGCTGTGTTTCCATTTGCCAGGTATTAGTCATTCCATCCAAGAGGTCTGATGGGCTCTTTGAGACTACAGGGTCCTTTATTTCATTTGGTCCCACCTGAGTGTCTGCTTTCCACTAGACTGTGCAGGTCTGTGCTGTGTGGTATACCTGGCAGCCGTCCCCACTGCACAGCTCCCAGTCTGCTAGGACCCACGCCAGAAGTCCCTGAACGAAATGTGCATGTTCCTAAGAATATTACAGCATCTGATGAGGAAGACTTTGTACAAAATATTTCTAGAATAAAAACTTAGCATGTAGACTCCATTCCAGCAAGCACTTTGTGGGACAAAGCAAAGACTGGCCCTTCCATTTGTTAGAACTTGAGATATTTTGCTAGAAAAAAATAATTAAGCAAGGCCAATCAAATGCTGCATTCTCATCTCAAGGGTGACATTAGATTCCCAGAACGGTTCAGACACTGAGCCACACTCTGAAGAAAGACAATAGTACCTATCTTTAGCTCCAGATTGTGTCTTCTGAAACAACAGTGGAATCCAAATTACCTTTACAAGAGCAAGACTGAATCCAGAAGACTTCACGGAAACAGAGCAGACAATATCAGCCTTTCGATCAGGGTAGGCTGGGCATTCCAGCAGCACGCTGGTTGCCAGGCCACATTTTAATCCCAGAAATAGAAATGGCAGTTTCAAACTTGGTTATATGGACTCATTTGGGGGAATCCCAGAGGAAGAAGAGGGGATACCCCTGTTAAGAGGGCTACGTGGGTGTGGCCCACTCTTCTTTCAACCTTATATTGGATGTTCTTATCAACTTTCACTTAAAGCAGGTTTAGACACATTTAGTGGGGAAAGTTGAGCGCCCGCTCCAAAGCTTGCTTTCATAACAGGTGTGCTGTGAGCTGCTGTGAACACTGGCTCCACCTCCTCTCCAGAGGCTTTGGAGTCAGGGTTCCCAGGTTTGAGACCTGGTCAAGTTGCCTGAGCCTCGGTTTTTTCATCTACAAACTGTGACTTAGTGTTCAAGTATTTCAGCCTTGGTGATGTCATCTAAAAAATGCCGCTAGTCATACTCTACAGGGTTGTCTGAAAAACACAGTAAAATGTTGCATGCCAGCATCCATCACAACAGCCTTTGTGGCATGGTAAGACCTGAGAATGAGGCATTTGATGGGCCATTGTTTAAATATTTTTCTGGCAAAATATCTCAAGTTCCAACAAACTGAAGGGCCAGTCTTTGCTTTGTCCTCCAAGGTACTTGCTGGAATGGAGTCTACATGCTAACTTTTTATTCTACAAATATTTTGTACAAAGTCTTCCTCATCTGATGTTTGAGATTATTTGCTGCTTGCACCTAATGTGGCTGTGGCAGCCTCTGCACCTACATCAGCCCAGCTGGCCCTTTCAGGTCCCCGGGCACCTCTGCACCACCAGCCCTTCCTCCCACATACCCTCTGTCTCTGCCCAGCCTGGCACTGGAGGATGCCTTTGCCATTTCCACAACTACCATCATGGCCAGGTTTGCACTGCCTTCAGTTTCGTATACATTAACATGCACCAGTATTTTTTTGAAATGAAGCTGGTAATAACCGGAAGGCAGTAGAGCATGAAGTGTGTGGGCTCTGGAATCAGACTGCCTTGTTTCAGATATAATCCTACAACCTGTCAGCTTTGTGATCCCAGGCAAGATTTGTAACACTGCTTAACCTTGTTTCTCTCATCTATAAAATGGGCACAATAATAGCACCCAGCCATTGGGGCATTGAGAAAAATAAATTAGATTTCCCATGTAAATGAATGGAACACAATAAGCACTCAATAGATGCTAGTTTTTACTACATGAACCAATATAAAATGAGTAAGAAATATTTACTGCAATGCAAGTATGTGCACACTACAGATCACTTGTGTTTTTAAGAAGTGGGAGGTCTATATCAATACATAGATAATCTCTGGAAGAAACAGTATCCATGACACCCTCTGAAAAGGGGAAGCTGGGAACCGATGTAGGACTGGGAAGGACACAATTTTTATGGCATACCATTTTTTTACTCTTTGAATTGTTTCATATGTGTACGTACTACCTAGTCCAATTAAAAAAAAAACAATAAAAATGAATCTTTCCTTTAGTTTAACCACCAAAACTGTTTAGAAAGTGTGGCTTTCCCAGGGCATCTATAGTGACCACAAAGCTAAGACCTGTGGCTGCACCGATATCTCACACTAATGCCCCCCTCTATGGATTTTGATTAATTTTATCAGTGACCTTTCCAAGAATGAAGCATATGATTTTCAATTCATGCAACAGAACTTTAATAGATAAAAAAAATGCTCTATTTTATTTAAGCAACATTAAGTAAAAAATTCCAATAAGTGAAAATGAAGCAGTAGATTCTGCATCTCATATTCAGCAAAACACCACATGCTCTCCCCACTCACTAACCCCTATAATATTTGCAAATTGGTATCAAAAAACTAAGTTAATGCACAAGAAGGACTTCAAATCCTACCTTTATTATGTTTTCCTTCTTCCATGAAACCTCCTCCAAACCTCTCAAACCTCACAGATGGCTTTCTCTTCTACAGGAATATTAATTACCATTTATTCATTGATTTGAACCACACCTTACTTAAAATGACATCTTCAAGAGCTCATATTTGCAGTGAGCTCAAAACAACAGGTATGCAGACCAAGACTAATAAAATATCTAAATTGGTTACAAAATTCAATCTCGAGAGGTTCAAGATGGTGGCTTAGTGAGGCGTGGAATGTAGTTCATCCTCCAGAGCCACTAGCAAATAGCCAGGAACAGGACAGAACACCTGCTGGGGCCACATCAGTGACCGGACACACTGTGTACACCAGTCTGGACAAGCTGGACCAGCTGTGATTCCACCCAGAACTGTGAGTCCCCAAAGCCACAGAGGCCAGCACCCCTCTCCCCAAGGGCTGGTTCCCAGAGGGAAAGGAAAGAGACTCTACTAACAGCAGGGTCTGAGCTCAACCAAGCTCCAATTGTGGAATTAATTAACAAATTCTGACTATGAAAAATAGGCCCCCAGCTCAGCTAAACCTCAAATAAAAGCAAAAGTTACTAGTTTTCACCCTGGCACAGAGCGGGGCAGGGCTGATGGAAAAAAAACAGCAACAACAGAGGCTCTTTGGATCTGACAGCACAAAATACTTGAAAAGGTCTGGACCCTGAAAAAAGAGAGGGGGCACATAGTACCCGGAAATACATAGAGCAAGGTACCAACTTAAATTCTTGATTAATAAACCCAGGGGTCAGGGTGGAGGCATGCAGGGGACAGGGGGGTGTCCTGTGTGAAAAGGATTTTTTTTTTCTTTTTGCTTTGTTTCTACTGCTTAACTACTCCTTAGATACAACTTCAAGGCTTCTCAGGCTCCAACTGTCCCAGGCAAGGGTGGAATTAAGCTTGTTTGAGAGACAAAGAGGCTGGCCACGTGAAAGGAAGTAATTCCCTGGAAGCTGTGCCTTCCCTAGGAGAGGAGTGGGGCCCAGGTCAGGTGGAATCCCTCCCTCAAGGAATTCAGACCCCAGGGACTTGAAAACTGAAGCAGTTAAAGCCAGCCTACAAGTTCTCCTCTGTCTCAACCACAAGCAGAGTCTGCTGAAGTTAAAGGTACCACATCACCTTATGCTGGTGGGACCCACAGGCAGATAAGCACCATGTACTGGGCAAGATAGGAAAAACACAGATTCTAGAGGCTTCATAGGAAAGTCTGTCAACATGCTGGGTCTCACCCTCAGGGAAAACTGATGCAGGTGACTCTTTCCTCCTGAAAGGAGGCTAGTCTGGTCTCAGAAAATCTGACTGGAGTCTATAACATGTAAGTAGGCCCTCCTAAGGAAAAAAAAAGGCACCACACAGGCAGGCAAAAAACAAGAACTGAAAAATTCTGATCCATTAAACAAAACCTATGCTAGAGGTCTAGAATAAGCTGAACTGAACAGCAAAGAACAGAGAGTGAATAAGGCCATCCAGCAAGAAAATCCTAGGTAAAAGAGTGAAAACAATCTCCAGAATAAACTAATTAAAGAAATTAAATGCCTAGACACCAGCAAAATATAATGACTCATACTAAGAAAATTAAAGATATGGCCCAGGGCGGCTGCCGTGGCTCAGCAGGCAGAGCTCCGACCTGCCATGCTGGAGGTCTGGAGTTCGATCCCTGGTGCCTCCTGCCTATATGCAAATTAAAAAAAAAAAAGATATGGCCCAGTCAAAGGAACAAACAAACAATTCAAATGAAATACAGGAATTGAAACAATCAATTCAAGATGTTCAAAAAACAAGGAAAATCTCATCAAAAATCAAATCAGTGAACTGAGGGAGGATATAAAGAAGGGAATGGATGAACAGAAAGAAGAAATCAAAAGTCTGAAAAAGCAAATCACAGAATTTATGGGAACAAAAGACACAGTAGAAGAGACGAAAAAACAATGGAAACCTACAATGTCAGATTTCAAGAGGCAGAAGATAGTATTAGTGAACTGGAAGATAGGACATCTGAAATCCGACAAGCAAAAGAAAATATAAGGAAAAGAATGGAAAATTATGAGCAGGGACTCAGGGGATTGAATGACAACATGAAGTACACAAATATATGTGTTGTGGGTGTCCCAGAAGGAGAATAGAAGGGAAAAGGAGGAGAAAGACTGATGGAAGAAATTATCACTGAAAATTTCCCAAGTCTTATGAAAGATTTAAAATTACAGATCCAAGAAGGGCAGCATACTCCAAACAGAGTAGATCCAAATAGACATTTGCCAAGACACTTACTAATCAGGATGTCAGATAACAAAGAAAAAGAGAGAATTTTAAAAGCAGCAAGAGAAAATCAGTCCATCACATACAGGGAAGCCCAACAAGACAATGTGCAGATTTCTCAGCAGAAACCATGGAGACAAGAAGACAGTGGTATGATATATTTAAGATTCTAAAAGAGAAAAACTACCAACCAAGTATTCTATATCCAGCAAAATTTTCCTTCAAAATAGAGGGGGAAATTAAAATATTTTCAGACAAAAAAAAATCACTGAGAGAATTTGTGACCCAAGAGACTGGCTCTGCAAGAATACTAAAGGGACCACTAGAGACAGATAGAAAAAGACAGGAGGGAGAGATGTGGAGAAGAAGGTAGAAAACAAAATTATCAGTAAAGTAAAAAGAGGAAAAATTAGATATAACATATAAAATTCAAAAGGCAAAATGGTAGAAGGAAGTACTGCCCTTATAGTAATAACACTAAATGTTAATGGGTTAAACTCCCCAATCAAAAGACATAGGCTGACAGGATGGATTAAAAAACAGGACTTATCTATACACTGTCTACAAGAGATGCATTTTAGACCCAAGGACAAACATAGGTTGAAAGTGGAAGGTTGGGAAAAGATATTTCATGCAAATAACTATCAGAAAAGAACAGGAGTAGCTATACTAATATCCAACAAAGTAGACTTCAAATATAAAACTATTAAAAGAGACAAAGAAGGACACTATGTATTAATAAAAGGAACAGTTCAACAAGAAGACATAACAATCATAAATATTTATGCACTGAGCCAGAGTGCTCCAAAATACATGAGGCAAACACTGAAAACAGAAATAGACAAATCTACCATAATAGTTGTAGACTTCAATTTCCTGCTCTCGTCAATGAACAGAACATCTAGACAGAGGATCATTAAAGAAACAGAATTTGAATAGCACAATAAACAAACTAGACTTAACAGACATTTGTAGAATGTTACACCCCACAATAGCAGGATACACCTTTTTCTCAAGTGCTCATGGATCATTCTCAAGGATAGACCATATGCTGGGTCACAAAGCAAGTCTCAACAAATTTTAAAAATTGAAATAAAAAAATACTTTCTCAGATCATAAAGGAAAGAAGTTGGAAATCAATAACAGGCAGAGGGCCAAAAATTCACAAATATGTGGAGGCTCAACAACACACTCTTAAACAATCAGTTGGTCAAGGAAGAAATTACAAGAGAAATCAGTAAATATCTCAAGGCAAATGAAAATGAAAACACAACATTTCAAAATTTATGGGATGCAGCAAATGCAGTTCTAAGAGGGAAATTTATTGCTCTTAATGCCTATGTCAAAAAAGAAGAAAGAGCAAAACCAAGGAAATAACTGTTCATTTGGAAGAACTAGAGAAAGAACAGCAAACTATCCCCAAAGCAAGCAAAAAGAAAGAATGAAGATTAGATCAGAAATAAATGAAATTGAGAACATGAAAACAATTGAGAAAATCAATAAAACCAGAAGTTGGTTCTATGAGAAAATCAATAAAATTGATGGACCCTTAGCAGGGTTGACAAAAAGAAGAAGAGAGAGGATGCAAATAAATAAAATCAGAAATGGAAGAGGAGACATAACCAATGATCCCACAGAAATAAAGGAGTTAATGAGAGGATATTTGGAACAACTTTATGCTAATAAACTGGACAATGTAGATGAAATGCACAACTTCCTAGAAATGCATGAACATTGACTCAAGAAGAAATAGACAACCTCAACAAACCAATCACAAGTAAAGAAATTGAATCAGTCATTAACAAGCTCCCAAAAATGAAAAGTCCAGGACCAGATGACTTCACAAGTGAATTCTACCAAGTATTCAAGAAAGAATTAGTACCAATCCTGCTCAAACTCTTCAAAAAAATTGAAGAGGAGGGAAGACTACCTAACTCATTCTAAGAAGTCAACATCACCCTCATACCAAAGCCAGACAAAGATACTACAAGAAAAGAAAATTACTGACCAATCTCTCTAATGAATATAGATGCAAAAATCCTCAACAAAATTCTTGCAAATCAAATCCAGCACCACATTAAAAGAATTATTCACCATGACCAAGTAGGATTCATCCCAGGTATGCAAGAATAGTTCAACATAAGAAAATCAATTAATGTAATACATCATATCAACAAATCAAAGCAAAAAAAAACATGATCATCTTGGTTGATGCAAAAAAGGTATTTGACATAATTCAACATACTGTCTTATTGAAAACACTTCAAAGGATAGGAATAGAAGGGAACTTCCTCAACATGATGAAGGGAATATATGAAAAACCCACAGCTAACATCATCCTCAATGGGAAAAACTGAATGTTTTTCCCCTAAGACCAGGAACAAGACAAGGATTCCACTGTCACATTGTTATTCAACATTGTATTAGAAGTTCTAGCCAGAGCAATTAGATAACAAAAAGAAATACAAGGCATCAAAATTGGAAAGGAAGAAGTAAAACTCTCACTGTTTGCAGATGACATGACATTATATGTCGAAAACCAAAAAAAAAAAAAACCCACAGCAAAACTACTAGAGCTAATAAATGAGTACATCAAAGTGGCAGGCTACAAGATCAACACTCAAAAATCTGTAGTGTTTCTATACCCTAGTACTGAGCAATCTGAGGGGAAAATAGAGAAAAAAAATTCCATTTACAATTGCAATCAAAAGAATAGAATATTTAGGAATAATTTTAACTAAAGATGCAAAAGATTTATACAAAGGAGACTACAAGAAATTGCTAAAAGAAATCACAGAAGACTTTTGTGCATCAAAGAACTTTGTCAATAAAGTAAAAAGACAGCCTACACTATGGGAGACAATATTTGGAAATGACATCTCAGATAAGGGTCTAGTATCCAGAATATATAAAGAGATTGTTCAACTTAACAACAAAAAGACAAACAACCCAATTACAAAATGGGAAAAAGGCATGAACAGACACTTATCAGAAGAAGAAATACAAATGGCTAAAAGGCACATGAAAAGATGCTCAACCTCCCTGGCTATTAGGAAAATGCAAATAAAACCACAATGAGATATCATCTCACACACACCAGAATGGCCATTAACAATAAAATAGGAAACGACAAGTGCTGGAGAGGATGTGGAGAAAGAGGCAGATTTATCCACTGTTAGTGGCAATGTCAAATGGTACAACTGCTATGGAAGGCAGTTTAGCAGTTCCTCAGGAAGCTAAGTATAGAATTGCCATATGATCGTACAATATTATTGCTAAGTATCTATTCAGAGGTCATGAGGGCAAGGACACAATCGGACATTTGCACACCAATGTTTATAGCAGCATTATCTACAATTCGCAACAGATGGAAACAGCCCAAATGTCCATCAATAGAAGAATGGCTAAACAAGCTGTGGTATATACATACACTGGAATATTATGCAGCTGTAAGACAGAATAAAGTCATGAAGTATGTACAATGTGGATAGACCTTGAGAACATTATACTGAGTGAGATTAGCCAGAAATGAAAGAACAAATACTGTATGGTCTCACAGATATGAACTAACATTAATGAATGAATTTGGAGGATTTCAATTAAGAACAGAGGTCAGCAGTAGATAGAAATAGGGTAGAGATTAGGTATTTGAAACTGAAGAGATACAGGTTGTGCAACAGGACTGAATGTAAAAATTCAGAAATGGATAGCACAATAATACCTGATTGTAGCACAATAATATAAGTACACTGAATGAAGCTGGATGTGAGAATGACAGAGGGAGGGGGGCTGGGGGTACATATGAAACCAGAAGGAAAGATAGACAAAAAAGACTGAGATGGTATAATCTAGGAATGCCTACAATGTTCAATGATACTGACTTAAATGTACAAATTAAAAAATAGTTTTGCATGAGGAAGAACAAAGGAATGTCAATATTGCAGGGTGTTGAAAATAGATGGTCATTCATATTTTAAAACTTAAACTTCTGGGTGAGACTAAAGCAAAAAAATGTTTCTTTGGTACAAAATTTATATTTTGACTAGTGAATTTCCTAATAGAACTTATTTGGACAGGTTAATTGAACACCATAAGAACATGGGACCTTGAATAGGGCATGAGATGCTGTAGGTTTGTCCAGAGTGATGCCCCGATAACCCTCAGAGTGATTTGAACAGTGAATAAAGAAGTATTTGCAAAGTCCCCTAGGGGGAATGGTGAGAAAGCAGGAAAATTCAACTTCCCCATTTGGAGAATTCTTGATATTTTTGCAAGCAGTGGGGACAACCAAATTAATAGGCTGAGCCCTCAATCTTGGGGTTTGTTCGTATGAAACTTCCCTACAAAGGATAGGCTAAGCCTACTTAAAATTAGGCCTAAGAGTCACCCCCAGAGAACCCCTTTTGTTGCTCAGATGTGGCCCATGTCTCTCTCAGCCAGCACGGCAAGCAAACTCACTGCCCTCCCTCTCTCTGTACATAGGAAATGTCTCCCAGGATGTAAACCTCCCTGACAACATGGAACAGAAATCCTAGAATGAGCTGGGACTCAGCATCAAGGGATTGAGAAAACCTTCTTGACCAAAAGGGGGAAGAGAGAAATGAGCCAAAATAAAGTGTCAGTGGTTAGAGATTTCAAACAGAGCAGAGAGGTTATCCTGGAGGTTATTCTTATGCATTATACAGATATCACCTTTTTAGTTTAAGGTGTATTAGAAGGCTAGAGGGAAGTGCCTGAAACTGTAGAGCTGTGTTCCTGTAGCCATGTTTCTTGAAAATGACTGTTTAATGATATAGCTTTCACAGTGTGACTGTGTGACTGTGAAAACCTTATGTCTGATGCTCCTTTTATCTATGGTGTGGACAGATGAATAGAAAATATGGATTAAGAATAAATAAACAATAGGGGGAACAAATGTTAAAATAAATTTTGTAGGTTTAAATGCTAATGATCAATGAAAGGAAGTGGTAAGAGGTATAGAAAAATAGGGGGAACAAAGGTTAAAATATATTGGGTAGAAGGAAATACTAGTGGTCAATGAGAAGGAAGAGTAAGGAGTACGGCACATATGAGTTTTATCTTTTTATTTCTTTTTCTGGAATGGTGCAAATATTCTAAGAAGTGATCATGGTAATGAATATACAACTATGTGATGATATTGTGAGCCATTGATTATACACCAAATATGTAATGTTCATTTGTTAAGAATGTTCATGTTTGTATGTTGTTTTGTCAATAAAAATTTTTAAATATTCTATCTCAAATTATTATTTGTTTTTGTTTGATTTTTAGGATGGCTTATCCACATCGTCCTAACTTGATAGTAAGTCCCACCAGGAAAAAGCCATGACTTTTGACCTCTTTATATTCCCAGAAATTAGCACTGGGTCTGAAGAGTAATGGTGAAGGTGGAGGTGAAGTGGAGGTGATGGTGGGGAAAATAGTGGAGGTGAAGGTAGGGATGATGGGCTGAGGTTGGGGACAATGATGGACGTGAAGTTGGGGGTGATAGTGGGGATTGTGGTGGGTGGTGATGGAGGTAATGGTGGAGATGACGGTGAGATGATAATGGAGGTGATGGTCGGTGTGATAGTGGGGATTGTGGTGGGTGGTGATGGAGGTATTAGTGGAGATGACGGTGAGATGATAATGGAGGTGATGGTCGGTGTGATAGTGGGGATTGTGGTGGGTGGTGATGGAGGTAATGGTGGAGATGACGGTGAGAGGATAATGGAGGTGATGGTCGGTGTGATAGTGGGGATTGTGGTGGGTGGTGATGGAGGTAATGGTGGAGATGATGTTGAGAGGATAATGGAGGTGATGGTCGGTGTGATAGTGGGGACAATAGTGAGAGTGATGGGAGAGGTGAAAGTGGGATGAACTGATGATGATGGGGATGATGAGATGAAGGTGGAGTGATAGTGAGGATGATGGAGGGGGCGATGGCAGGGATGATGGTGAAGGTGATGGTGGGGAAGATACTGGGCATGAAAGTGGGGGTGATAGTGGGGGTTATGGTAGAATGATAGTAGGATGATGGTGGAGGTGAAGGTGGTGATAAGTGGAGGTGAAGATAGAGGGAAAGGTGAGGATAAAGTGATGATGGCGGGTGTGCTGGTTTGAAAGGATTATATACCCTCAAAAAGCCATATTTTAAGCCTGACCCAATCTTGTGAGAGCAACTATTTATTTTATTCCTATTCAATAATGCAGGCTAGAATCTCTTGATTAGATTATCTCCATGGAGATGTGACATGCCCAACTGTGGGTATTGACTTTTGATTAGATGGAGCTATGACTCCATCATTCCAAGTGGGTCTTGATTTGTTTACTGGAATCCTTTAAAAGAGGAAGTATTTTGGAGAGAGTGATGAGAATCACAAGAGCCCACGCAACCAGAGACCTTTGGAGGTGAAGAGGGAAAATGCCCCTGGGGGAGCTTCATAAAACAAGAAGACTAGAGAGAAAGCAAGCAGATGTCGCCATGTTCGCCATGTGCCTTTGCAGTTGAGAGAGAAACCCTGAACCTCATCAGCCTTCTTCAACCAGAGTATCTTTCCCTGAAAGCCTTAGATTGGACCTTTCTATATCTTTGCCTGAATTGGGACATTTTCATGGCCTTAGAACTGTAAACTTGCAACTTAATAAATTCCCCTCCTAAAAGCCATTCCATTTCTGGTATATTGCATTCTGGCAACTAAC
Organism: Myrmecophaga tridactyla; assembly: GCA_004026745.1. Lineage (NCBI taxonomy): Eukaryota > Metazoa > Chordata > Mammalia > Pilosa > Myrmecophagidae > Myrmecophaga > Myrmecophaga tridactyla. The sequence goes on along the minus strand of PVIY010045337.1, from coordinate 3,263 downwards.
AAACTAGAACAGTGGGGATGATGAGATGAAGGTGGGCACGATAGTAAGGATGATGGTGGGAGTGATGGCAGGGATGATGGTGAAGTGATGGTGGATACGACGGAAGGAGAAGATGATGGTGGGCATGATGGTGGAGGTGATGGTGAGGAGGATATTGGAAGCTTTTTTGTTTCTAAAGCTGCTGGAATGCAATATCAAGAAATAGGTTGGCTTGTGTCTGATGCTCCTTTTATCTACCTTGTCAACAGATGAGTAGAACATGTGGAATAAAAATGGATAATAGAGGGAACAAATGTTAAAATAAATTTAGTTTGAGGTGCTGGTGATCTATGGGGGGGAGGAGGGTATGGTATGTATAATCTCTTTTTTTTCTGTTTTCATTTTATTTCTTTTTCTGTTGTCTTTTTATTTCTTTTTCTGAATTGGTGCAAATGTTCTAGGAAATGATCATGATGGTGAATATGCAACTATGTGATGATATTGTGAATTACTGATTATATATTATAACGGAATGATCATATGTTAAGAATGTTTTTGTTCGTTTGTTGTTGGTTTTTTTACTTAATAAAAAAAAGAAAAGAAATAGGTTGGCTTTTAACGATGGAGATTTACTAGGTTAAAAGTTACAATTCTAAGGCCATGGAAATGCTCAAATTAAGGCATCAACAAAAGAATACCTTCACTGAAGAAAGACCAATGGCATCTGGGATTCCTCTATCACATGGGAAATCACATGGGTGCCGGCTGCTCCTTCATTCCAAACTGTCTCTGGGCTTCTGTGGGTCCTGGCTTGTTCTTCCCAGGGTGTTTCTGTCTAAGCTGTCTCTCTCCATCATCTCTCTTAAAGAACTCTAATAAAGGATTAAGACCTACCTTGAATTAGGTGGGTCACACCTCCATAGACACAACCTAATCAAAAGGTCCCATCTGACAATAGGTTTGCACCCACAATTCTGGATTAGAAGAGCATGCATTTTCTGGGGTACCTAACAGTTTCCAACAAGTGCATTCCACCCCTTGAACCCCAAAAAGACATGTTTTTTTCTATATACAAAAATACCTTCATCCCATCACAATATCACAAAAGCCTTAAACCATTTCAGTAACAATACAAATACAATACTAAGTCAAAAACAGTACAAAGTTTCATCAAAGTCAGCAACAGGAATGGCTATTCTAAGTCAAAATTCTCCTTAGGCTATGGACCTGTGAAACTCAGAATAAGTTATCTGCTTCCAATATACAAAGGAGATACAGTCATAGGATAAACATTCCCATTGCCATAGGAAGAAACTGGAAGTAAAAAAAGAGTCAAAGTTTCTAAACACTTCCAAAAACCTGCAGGGCAAACTCTTTTAGATATCAAAATCTGAGAGTAACCTACAGAAGGATGTTTTTTCCTCAGGGATTATAAGAGCAGTAGTCCCACTCTCTCCAAGGGCTTACTCAGCAGCCCTGCTCTCTCCAAAAACTAGGGGGTTTAACATATCCAAGCCACCTTGTTTTTGGCTCCACCCTATTCAAGCATTGGGGTGGCACCCATACTTTCTACCATCTCTGGGGCACAGGCTCACTCCTCCCCAAAAAGTGGGGTTGTGGCCAGGCTCCCCTAATCCCCAGAAAATGTACCTCACCCTCTCTGAAGCCTAGGGCAGAAAAACTCTTCCTGAACGATGAGATGGCCAGCCTCTGCTTTGTAACCTCCTGGGCAGACTCACCCTTTCCATATGCATAGGTAGGTCTGCTCTTCTGGCCCAAGGTGTCCTAGCTCCAGACCTTGGCTTCTACAGTTCTGCCTTTAAATTAATTTTTCCTTCAATCTGTCCCTTTTAGTCCAGGCTGGCAGTGGTTCCATTTATACAGATCCCACAACAAACTTGTTGGTTTTCCATACAGCATACAGGGACCCCAACCATCAGTTGATATGATTTTCCACAAATCCTTCCTGGATAGCTGCATTTTACAACCTTGACTTTTTCTGAAATGGCTGACTGGTTCCATGGTTGCTCAGATACTTATGTGAGGCACTATTCTCTGGAGTCTCACTTTTCAAAAAATTCAGAATTTTTGAAGTTATCAATTTCTGGTTTCTTTGTACCCAAGAGTTCAGTTCTCAGTTTATCTCTTTCCTCTTGCACTTTTCTATAAGCTGTAGGGAGAAGCCAGGCTGTCTTTTCCACTTTTACTTTGGAAATTTCCTCAGGTAGATATCCCCACTCATCACTGTCAAATTCTCCCATTCATCCAACACCAGTACTCAATTTTGCCAAATTCTCCAACACTTTAAAACAAGGACTGCCTTCCGTCTTAGTCAGGTTCTCTAGAGAAATAGAACCAACAGGAGATAGCTGTAAATATGAAATTCTGTATAAGTATCTCATGCAACTGTGTGGATGCATGAGTCCAAATTCCCTAGGATAGGCTGCTAGCTAGAAACTCCAATGAAGTTCATCAGTGAACTCTCCAGGAGAGGCTGGCTGGATGACTGAAGAAGAGGTGAAAGTACTCTCTTCTCCCTTAAAAGTCTTTGACCACACTAAACCCAAAGTGATTGGATTATCTCACAATGGAAACCACTCCCTTAGTTGATTGTAGATGCAATCAGTCACAAATGCAATAAATTGATTGATGATTTAATAAGACAGCCTTTTCATTTATTAACCAGCCAAAATATCCTCGCAGTAATAGTTAGGCCAGTGTTTTTGCTTGACCAGACAACTGAGCACCATTACCTGGCCAAGATACTACATGAACCTAATCATCACACCTTCCTTCCAGTTTGCAATAGCACATTCATCATTTCTAAGTCCTCATCAGAACTGTCTTTAGAGTCTATATTGCTACCAAAAGTTCTCTTGAAAGCAATCGAGGCCCTTTTGATCAACTTCCTCACTATTCTTCCAGAATCTTTCCCTTATCAATTTCTAAAGCCTTTCCAGCATTTTTTGGTACTTGTAAATCACAGCAGCCCACTTCTCTGGCACCAAAATCTAAAGCTAAAGCTAAAGCTGATAGAATGCAATATACAAGAAATGGGTTGGCTTTTAAGAATGGGGATTTATTAAGTTACAAGTTACAATTCTAAAGATTGATTTGGAAATGTCCAAATCAAGGCAATAATAAAAGGCTGAGTAAAGGCTGATGGCGTCTGGGCTTCCTCTGTCACATGGGAAAGCACATGGTGACATTTGCTGGTCCTTCTTTCCAAAATTTCTCTCTTTTTTTGTGGGTCCTTACTTGTTTCTCCCAGGGTGTTTCTGTCT
>PVIY010045336.1:0-19145 GCA_004026745.1 Myrmecophaga tridactyla | reverse complement strand
TTTTTTTTTGTATGCTGTATGGTGGGGTCACATTTCATTATTTTTCCATGTGAATATCCCATTTTTGTAGCACCATTTGCTGAATTTTTTGTTTGTTTTGCTTGTTGGGAAGTGCATGGGCCGGGAATTGAACCCAGATCTCTGCATGGCAGGCAAGAATTATACCACTGAACTACCCTATCACCCTTGCACCCCTATCATTCCCAACTTTACACAAAACAAATCAAGATGTTCAGAGGTACAGCAGTTTGCCCAAGGTCAGGATTTGAACTTTGTTAGTCTCACTCCAGGGTCCTTCCTCCACGCTTTTATGGTAAGTATAGTGAAGGAAATGCACTTGGGTGATGTCATAGGATGTGACTGCAGTTAGGAGTGGGGATGAGGGGTTTGCTGGTTCTTCAGATTGGAAGGTCAGAAAAGGCCAGTCTGAAAAGATAAATATCTGGGGGGAAGAGTGTTCTAAACAGAAGGAACAGCAAGCACCAAGGAGCTGAGCTTGGTGGCTGAGGCATGGTAGGTGGCAGAGCAGTGCAGGAGTTAAAGGGAGAGAGGTGGACCTGATGGGGATGGGATTGACAGACAGTGGATTTTATTTTCTCTTTCATATATTTTTTTAAATTGTGGTAACATATATATAACATAAAATTTGCCATTTTAACCATTATTAAGTGTACAGTTCAGTGACATTACTTTTACAACATTGTGCTTCCATCACCACCTACCATTACTATTACTTTTTTATCACCAAAAGTAGAAATCCTGTATCCATTAAACAGTGACTCCCCATTCCTCATCCCCACCAGCCCCTGGTAACCTCTAATATATCTGTCTGTATCAGTTTTCTTACTGTAGATATTTCATGTAAGTGGAATCATACAGTACTTTTTCTTTTGTGTCAGGCTTCAGGGTTTATCCATGTATCAGAGCTTCATCCTTTTTATGGTTGAGTAATATTCCATTATATTTATATATATCACATTTTGTTTATCCATTCATCTGTTGCTGGACACTTGGGTCGTTTCCACCTTTTGGCTATTGTGAATAATGGTGCTCTAAACATTGGTTACAAGTATCTATTTGAGTCCCTGCTTTCATTTCTTTTGGGTATGTACCTGAGAGTGGAATTGCTGGATCATATAATTCTATGTTTAGCTTTTTGAGGTATCCCCAAATTATTTTCTGACACTGGATTTTATTGATGGAAGCCATTGGTGGGTTTTAAGCAGGGGAATGATAAGACCCAAATTATATTCTTTAAAGATCATTTTGACCATTGTATGGAGAAAAGGCTTGGATGGAACAAGAACGGACACATATTAGGGAACTGTTGTTAAAAGAGGCAGGTGATGGTGGCAGTTTGGGCCAGGGGCAGTGGTGAAGAGAGAAATGGGTGGATTTGGAATACGTCTAGAGGTAGAACTGATAGAACTGAGTGGATGTGATAGGGGCTTAGGAAAAGAGAATCAAGATGGTCTGTGTTTTTGACCTGAGCCTCTAGGTAGAAGAAATGTGTTGTCTTTTTTGAGTTGGACGAAATGGCTCTGGAAGTGGGAGTTGAAGAACACGTTTTTGAGGGGAAATTAAATCTGTTTTGGGCAGGTAAAGTTTGAGGTGCTTGCCAGGCACTTGTATGGGACTGGCAAGAGGACAGTGGATTTTTGAACTTGGAGTTAAGTGGTGAGGCGTGGCTGGCATCACCCAAGGGAAAGAGAAGCAGGTCCAGGGCACAGAGCCCTGTAAAGGTGTAGTGCAGGAAGCCTGAAAACCTGACTGAAAGAGGCCAGTGAAAAGTGTCAGCCGAGGAGGAACTTAGGATAAGCGTCAGCTGAGTCCCACAAATGGAAATGCAAGGGAACTCAAAGGAGGAAAATCTGGGGTCTGCAAATGGTTTCCCAGTCTGAGGAAGACTGGCCTAGGGCAGGAAGGGTAGCACACCGGGTAGAACACCACCATTCAGTTGGGTCGAACTGTGGGAACAACAGAAGCCAAAGCAAGCCCAAAGTAGAGGGGTTCCTTAGGGGAGTGGGGTGTGGTCTGGACCGAAATGCAAGGATTTCATCCTGTGGTATGGTGTTCCCCTCATTGGCTGTGAAGTACCGTGAGGCACCTGTATGCCTGCAAGTGTGGAGTCTGAATTTGGAGAAATTTCCCTTTTTATCTGAAAAAATATAAGAATTTTGCATTCAGCATCCCAGTTTAACTGGATTTGTTTCAGGACCAGAAGCGTTTTTTTGTTTGTTTGTTTTTGTGGTACTTTCCTTTGAATCTAAATAGTCCAGTAAGGTGCTTTACATTTGCCCTGTAACTTTGATCCATTGATACATGTACTCTCTTGGGGGTTATATGATCATTTTGAAAAGCCCTGCAGTAGGTAATGGGAGGGGAAGGGGATGGTAAGTGGAGCATCCTAGGCACAGAATGCTACTGATGCATGTACCAGGTGATTGAGAGGGGAGAAAGGGGAGGTGGGACGTCCACTTATCAGAACAGCCCCTTGCAGTAGTTTAGAGTAAAGGGTAACAGCCTGGTTTAGGATGAGATGGTGATATGGGAGCAAGAGAAGAATTTAGGAGGCAAGGCTGTTCTGACACTGGTGATGGGGGAGTGGCAGTGCCACTGCTGAGCACTTGGGGTTTGCAGCAGGCACGGTATCCTGGGTTTCCTAGGCTTGAGTCTGGGGAAGTGGGGACAGCAAGATAGAGGCACTGCAGATAAGCCAGTGTGGCTAGGATGAGAGACCACAGCTGTGTGTGCAGTGTCAGTGGGCCAGCCACCCAGTGGGGAAGAGGTGACCCACTTTCTTTCTTTCTCTCTCTCTGGATCTTAGAATTTGAATCCTTCTCCTTTTCTTGGATTCTTTTTTATCCAGTCCCTCCATGTCCATCCCAACAGTAATGATAATTAGGCAGATAACCTGGCCCACACATCTTCAACGACAACTCTACTTTGGGCCAATCCTAGGAAACTCTTGGAAGCTAGAAAGATTAAGGCCAATTGTTAGGCTTGTCTCTGGGCTGTAAAATCATTGCAGGGGGAAGTGAGGTGGGCTGCTGGGTTAGATGAAGTCACCTTCCTCCTGTGCTGTTCCTGCGCTGTCTGAGCAGCCCCACTTTTTCTTCCCAGTCTTGCTGGAATGAGTATCTAACAACTCGAATTGAGCAGAACCTTGTGCTGAACTGCACCTGCCCCATTGCTGACTGTCCTGCCCAGCCCACTGGAGCCTTCATCCGTGCCATTGTCTCCTCTCCAGAGGTCATCTCCAAGGTATCCACTCTCCTCTGAAAGGGGCCACAGTGCAGAGTCACAGGGGCAGGCCCAGCTGACATGTAGGGTGCTGGGGGGCCTGGGAGCTGTGGGCAGGGCTGAGGAATGTTGTGGCATCGTGGAGCATCAGGACCTCACTTTTTGGCTCCTGTTGCCCCACAGTATGAAAAGGCCCTCCTGCGTGGCTACGTGGAAAGCTGTTCCAACTTGACTTGGTGCACCAATCCCCAGGGCTGTGACCGCATCCTGTGCCGTCAGGGCCTGGGCTGTGGGACCGCCTGTGCCAAGTGCGGCTGGGCCTCCTGCTTCAACTGCAGCTTCCCTGAGGTGGGTCCCCCAGGCCGCCAGTGAGGACTGACACACCTCCCTGCTTGGCACCTCCCTCCGCACCACACACACCATAACTTGTCCTTCCTCATCTTCTGCTACCCAACTGAGCTCTGCTCCTCCTCCTTCATTCTTCCAAATGTGACCTGTGTCTCCCTCTGCCCCTTCTGCCCAGGCACACTACCCCGCCAGCTGTGGTCACATGTCACAGTGGGTTGATGATGGCGGCTACTATGATGGAATGAGCGTGGAGGCCCAGAGCAAGCACCTGGCCAAACTCATCTCCAAGCGTTGTCCCAGCTGTCAGGCTCCCATTGAGAAGAACGAGGGGTGTCTGCAGTAAGAAGGGTGGTACTGTGGGTAGTGGGGGATCAGAGGACAAGGGAGAAGTCTTCTGTGAGGTGGGAGGCCTGGCAGTGAGGAAGAGGTGGGTTCTCATAAAGCTCAGCAAACAAGGGCAGTCACTCCATCATCCCTCACTTGGCACCCTTCAGAGTGACCTCCTGGATCTTACTGGTACTTGCCCACTTTTTTTATTTCAGATTTTATTCAAATTTATTCATTTATCATATATTCCATCCAAATTAAACAATCAATATTTCATGGTATCATCCCTTAGTTGTGAAATAATTATTATCACACTCACTTTTAGACCATTATCATTACTCCAGAAAGAAAATTATCAGATAGACACAAAAAAAGAAAACCCAAATCACCTCATATCCCCTATTATTGACCCATAGTTTTGGTGTGGTATGCTAGTTACTGTTGATAAAAGAATTTTAAGGAACTGCTGTTAACTATAGTCCATAACTGGCAAAAGGTAATTTTCCCCACATACCACTCTGTTATTAACTCTTTGTACCAGTGTTGTACATTTGTGGTATTCACCCACTTTTAAGTCTGTACTGTATGGAGAAATTCAAAAGCAAGGTGCATTCAGTAGGGATTAAGGAGACTATAAGGCACAGGGAGGGGCCAGAGGCCAGGGGCATTGTTAGTGATGTGCCCAGGGCCCTTGGCATTCCTGGGGCAGCTCTGGCCAGAGGCAGGAGCCCTCTGACCAGCGAGCTTCCTCCATAGCATGACCTGTGCCAAATGCAACCATGGGTTCTGCTGGCGCTGCCTCAAATCCTGGAAGCCAAGTCACAAAGACTATTACAATTGTTCTGCCATGGTAAGGAGACGGCATCAGGTGTTGGGCAGGGGATCAAGGGTGGACAGGGTGGGTGCTGCTGCCCAGATCCTGGGAAAGGAGGGCTTTGTGTTCAGACACAGCCTAACAGCTGCTGGGACAGGGGCTCAGTGGGAGAGGGAGACGCCACCTGGGGCCTCAGGTTCTGGAAGTTCTGTAGATGGTGGTCTGTTCAAAAGGTCTAGTCTGTTCACAGCTCCAGAATAGGGCTTCTCATACTGAGGCAGTGAACAGAAAGGGGAGGGAGGGCTGGGCATTCTCAGGGGACACCACGGCAGAGCAGGGAGGAGCAAGGACTCGAGTCAGATCCACTTGGTTGTGGGGCTTAGAGCAAGTCTGTTTCTGTCGCTAAGCTTCAACATCCTCATCTATAAAAGGGGGTAATAATATTACCTGATACAGTTATGAGGACTAAGTGAAAAAAATCTAGGTAGAGTATAGAGAAGTCTCCATAAGTGGTAGCTATAATGATTGTTAACCCCATCCCATCCAAAGCACCCACTAACCCTCTCAGCCTGTCTTCCCCAGGTAAGCAAAGCAGCTCGCCAGGAGAAGCGGTTTCAGGACTATAACGAGAGGTGTACTTTCCATCACCAGGCCCGGGTGAGCAGGGAGGAGACAGCTGGGTCAGTGAGGTCAAAGGAGGGGCCGAATGGGCTGGATGGGGCAGGACAGGGGTGAAGCTGTGCCTGCTGCTGCTGATACACCTTCCTCTGGACAGGAATTTGCTGTGAACTTGTGGAACCGTGTATCTGCCATCCATGAGGTGCCCCCACCAAAATCCTTCACCTTCCTCAGTGATGCCTGCCGAGGTCTTGAGCAGGCTCGAAAGGTTGTAGTGGGTGGGGAGTGGGGAGTGGCTCACGGGGGTCAGGTGGACTCGGGTGGAGGGATGAGAAAGCTGGCGTGGGAGAAGGCTCAGGCAGAGCTGGGGCTGACTTGCACCCCCCTAGGTGCTGGCCTATGCCTGCGTGTACAGCTTTTATAGCCAGGACACTGAGCACATGGACGTGGTGGAGCAGCAGACCGAGAACTTGGAGCTGCACACCAATGCCCTGCAGATCCTCCTCGGTGAGCCCTTTCTCCTGTCCTGCTTCTCTGCTCTAAGCAGCCCATCCCAACCAGACCAACAGGCGGGTAAAATGGTATCTCTTCCAGCAGCACCACCTTCATTCTGCCTTCTTCCTCTTCTTAATTCTTCGCAGCCCTGCCACCACTGGCTTTACTAAGTTAAGGTATAAAGTATGTGCTGTAAGTGCCTGCAAGCACAGCTCATCACCTGACATTTTATTCAATTGCAGTCTATCCTCCACCACTAAAATGTAAGCCCCATGAGAACGAGTGTCTAGAGCACTTGGTAGAACCTCAGTAGGTATTTGTTGAAGGAAGGAATGACTGAGAAGAAAAGAAGGGTAGGGAGTCTCTGTGACTTAAACCCCCCCTCACGCAGAGGAGACCCTGCTGCGCTGCCAAGACCTGGCCTCCTCCCTGCGCCTCCTGCGGGCTGACTGCGTCAACACGGGCCTGGAGCTGCTCCGGCGGATCCAGGAAAGGCTGCTTGCCATCTTGCAGCACTCCACCCAGGTATCCTACCCCAACTTGTACCCTCTTCCCCTATACTTGGCAGATCTGGGTTTCCTCCTATGCCCAGCACAGCCCCTGCTCAGGGGGAATCCAGAAGGAAAGGCAGTGAGCATGGGTGCATGTTGGGAGACCTGGGTGTGTATACAGGCTGCTGAATGATATTGGAGCCTGACACTTAACCTCCATGGGTCTCCTCCAAAATAAATGTTTGGTTCCCCAGGTCAGGGTTATTTGGCCAGGTGTTCATCAGAATCACTTGGGGGAATTTTTCAGCTATATAGATTCAGAGTCCTAGGGGTGGGGACCAGGGGCCTGGGGTCCACTGGAGTAAGGGGTCTCTGAGCTCCTTTCCAGTTCTGATACATGATGTTGAATCTAAACTATGCATCCTGCCCTCAGGGAGCTTACTGACTACCGAGACAGAAAAGACAAAGACACATGTTGTAAGCTCCATAAGCACAGGGGCTATGCCTCCCATCATATCCCTGGAGACCACTGGGTTACATTACACCAAAGGCAGTGGTGTAAGTGCTGCGGGGAGGGAAGAGAGAAAGAGGTAATGGGAGCATTCCTCCCAGGGAACTGGCACCCAGTAGGCCCTCAAAAAACATTGGATGAAGGAATGCTAGGCATGAAGGCACAGTGTCCTCCACTTCCCTACCCCAAATCTCCGTCTCCTTGCCAGGACTTCAGGGTTGGCCTCCAGAGTCCAGCAGGATTAGAGGCCCAGGAGGCCAAGGGATCCAACACACCCGGCAATCAGTGAGTAGGAGCAGGGTGGTCAGCTCCATGGAGGGGGCAGTGGGAGAGGTCAGCCTTCCTCTGGAGCTGAGGGCAGCATTCCTCTCCCCAGGTCCCAGGGCTGCTCAGGCCTGGAGGTAGATGAGGATGAGGAGGAAGAAGACGAGGAAGATGAGGACGATGTGCCTGAGTGGCAGCAGGACGAGTTTGATGAGGAGCTGGACAACGACAGCTTCTATGATGAGGAGTCTGAGAACCTGGACCGAGAGACTTTCTTCTTTGGCGATGAGGAAGAGGACGATGAGGTCTATGACTGACGGGCGGCATGTAGGGACCACCTGACACCACCCCAGAGTCCTGGGGCCAAGTGGGCAGGGAGGGCCCTCACCCCTTCCCACTGTTCCTTAGGGGAGGTGACTCCCAGTATCACGGCACCTTCTTCTGTTTACTGAATAAACTTGTTTTTTCACATAACACTCTGGAAGTAAGCCAGACAGCTTCACTGAAGGCTGGCTTCAAACCCCACTTCTCCCTCCCCTCCCGAACATCCGCTCCTGATTCTTTACCATTTTCTGTAGGCCTCCAGAGTTTTCTGGAGTTTTCTGCCCAAAGCAGACACATTTCACCTAAACTGTTAAAGGGAAATCAAGGTCTTCATGCTACCAGGCCAGGTGCAGATGGCTCACTTGTCGCACAGACCCAGCCCAGCTTCAGAGGCACAGTCAGTGTGCACTATCCACTTTCCTCAAAACTCTTAAATGCTCCTGGTTTGAGCATGAGGGCATTAAGAGGTAAGCTCATCTTGGAGGCCTGCAAACTTTTTTCTTTTTTTTTAATTAATTTTAAGATTTTTAAAAAATGTAACACAAGCACAAGCATTCTTAGCATATGATCATTCCATTTTACATATATAATCAGTAATTCACAATATCATCACATAGTTGCATATTCATCATCATGATCATTTCTTAGAACATTTGAGGCCTGCAGACTTTTAAAAGGTCTTTCTGTATCTTAAAAAGAAGTGGGGCAGGGAAAGGACCTACCTCTCCTTCCCACCATGAACAGAGTTAGAATTTTAAACATACCTTTTAATTTGGGGCTAAAGGGCAGGAAGGTAATCTGGGATCAGATGAATTTAATAAAGTGGGAATAAGTCAAGTAGTTGGGTCAGGGGCGGCAGTCACGTGCTCAGGAGGAACAGCCTCGAAGTATCGATCTAGCAGGGCCTCTACCTCTTCCTCTTCATAGTCCCACACCTGGAACTGTGAGCCATCTACTGCTCCCCGGATCATGGCAGAAAGTACTGGGAGGAGTGGGGGAAGGTGAGGGTGTCTCCCTTGCACATCTCCCCACTCCATTCCGCTCCCCTGTCCCTTAATGGGGGTCGGCGCTGCCCTCAGAGCCCACAGGGAGAAGGTGAAGGACAGGTCCACAGAAGGCTGGGGAGGGAGGGGTGACCACCTAGGGCATGGAGTGCTCACCTCGGCCAGACTTAGGGCGGAACAGGCACAGGATCGGCTTATTGAGGGCCACGGCCCGGCCCAGCTCGTAGCCTACACCCAAGGATGGCTGTGTCACTTCTGCCACGACCACTGGGAAGAAAGATAAGGCTGAGAAAAAGACTCAATGTCTATAGCACTTGGAGCTTGTAAGGAAAAAATGACACGGTCTGGTTGTGATGAGGAGAGAGCTCTAGGGAATCCTCAGTGTGGAGGGCAGGGATGTCCAGAGGAATCTCACATCCCAGAGGGCAGCTGTGATTGGGAGAGAAGACCACTCACCATCTGCCTGCTGCAGCCAGGCCAGGTCCTGCTCATGGATGAGCCTGTCACCCTCAGCAGTCTCCTCCCCTGTGGTTGAGGGAAAGCTGGTTCTCAGTACTCAGTAATGCTCTTCTACCCTCACTGCCCCCACATCCATCCTCCTCAGATGCTAGATGATCTCCAGTGTCCCCTCCAACACTACAGTTCTGTGAAAAGGAGTGAGGATATGCAATATCCACAAAAGAAAGCCAATCCTGTCTAAGGTGGGTTGTGTGATCAGGGCCAGATGAGCAGCACAGATGATATTACAGGAAGGACTAAGTCACTTTAAGTCCAAGTGATTAGGGAAGGGTGCAAGGGCTCTTGGCCTTGAGGTGGACAGAAGGACCAGCAGGCCAGGTGGGACAAATGGCAGGTGTGAGGAATGGCGAACAGCCAATAGAATCTAACATGGTCCTTCTCAAGCTGGGGGAATCACCTGAAGAACATGATAAGGAGCTTAGACCTCTGTGCGTCTAAGCGCTCCAGGTGATTCTGATCTATACCAAAGCTGGAGAACCACTGCCCTAATGCAAGGTAGACTCGTAGGAAGAGGTGAACACAAAGACAGGAGAGGCAAACTGGGGTCAGAGAGTTCCAGCTTGATTAAATGTTATCCTCCAGGATGGTGAGGATCACAGTCACCCACCTCAGAGCAGAATGACTGGAAAGCTTGTTTAAAATGCCAAATCTCAGGCTTTATCCCAGACAGCTATATCAATTACTGGGGCTGGAAAATCTGCAGTGTAAATAAGCTACCCTGGTGGCACATAAACACACTGAAGTTCAAGAATCAACAGGCAGCAATGGATGTACCATGAAACCAATGAACCTTAAGCTTCAAAGTCCCTCACTTGCACAGGCCCTTTCCAATCCCGTAGCAATGTTGTCTCATTAAAGGTCTCCCAAAATTATGTAAGACCCCACAAAATGTGCATCTGCCCCTGGCTGTGGCAATGGGAAACCACTTACAGTTTTCTCAGCAGAAACACAGGAGTAATAGAAATGCAATTTTCTAAATGAAAGGGTCAGAGAGATTCCAGATATGTGGATCAAAGCCAAAATTTATGAAGACCCAATAGCCAGGAACACACCATACAGAATGTGAGAGAGAGGCTGAGGGTGACTGGGAGAACTGGGGTCTCTCAAGGTCTACGTAAGGGCCGATGCCTTAACAGGAAAGGGAGAAAAGCAGGAGAAGCTTCATCGCAGGTGGGAGTGAATATGCCGAACTCTGTTTTACATTTTTATGATGATGGCAGGTCTCCCACCTGATGCTGCCCAGCAGGCCCCTAGATTGTGAGAAAGGTGAAGAACTCTCCTGAGGGCTGGTCATTATCTGTGGGGGGTGAGAAACAGACACTCTAGGATTAACAGGTAGAGGAGTCTACAAAGGAGAAAGGCTGAGGGGCCAGAGAAATGGAGGTCTCTGTCATGTCACAGAAGCCAGGGAAGGAGAGGCCGACAGGAGCTAATGGGGGAGAAAGGAGCCCAGGTATAGCCTATGAACAGGCAGTGAGCTTATACCCAGGCCAGTATCTCCCACCAGAGTGAGCGCTGATGTTTTTCTGTGAGCTCAGATTTTCAAATCAACTAAACAAACTATGCAAAGATCACATAAGCAAAGCCAGTTCGCACAGGGCCAGAGGGGTAAAGAAGCAGACAATGCCAAGGAAATTACAAACATCGAGGCTCAACTGTGTTCAAAGGATGATTAACAGGCAAGGAAGAGGAGGCCTCCCGCGTGTAGGTGAGAACTGAGCAAAGCTGCCCAATCCACCCCCATTCTGTTCCTCCCTACAAATGCTCCTGCAAGGAGCTGAGGAATGTTCTCCAAGAAAGAACCAAAGGTCTTAACTGAAGGACGGCACTGGGCTCACACCCGCAAGTGTATTCACACATAGGCGGCCCTAAGTCCGGTGGCGTATTTCCTTCCTGAGCAGGGGCGCTAGAGGGAGCTCTCGGGGCAGGAGAGTCGGCTCCGGGCACTGGGGATGAGCCGCGGTGTCGCGGCCGGTTACCACCTACGGGGACCGCACTTTCCGTGGTGAGGAGTGCAGAGTCGGACCGCTTCTCCCTCCAGCCCGTCCCCACCCGTCCTCGCCGCGCTCCAGGCGACCTCACCGCGCACGCCCAGCTCAGCGGCGGCCACGTGCTCAGTGAGCACCGTCCCGTAGCGCCGCAGCCGCGACACGATCCGACCGTACAGCACCAGGTCCTCCCGCCCGCCGCGGATGCTCCCGCAGAAGTACAGGGCCCGGCCGCCCGGCCCCCCGAGGTCCCGTCGCTCCGGCACTCGGGACACCGTTTCCGCCATCGCCGCCGCCGCCGCCGCCCCCACGTGACCCGCCACCCCGCCGGGCTGAGCTCCGCGGCCACGTGACCCGCCGCCCCGCCCAGCTGAGCCCCGGGGTGTCGGCGTCTGTGAAATCCGGACCGCGAGCGGGGAGTATCGCATCGCCCTGCAGATGCTGACGACAGCCACATGCCTCTCCTGTTGGAGACCTCTTAGGCGCCCCATCAACCTCCCGGGCTTCTCATTCGGGTGCCTGATAGGGACCTTAACTTTGATTTGTGCGGGCGGAGCACCTGATCGTGGCCACCCCACCTGCTTCTGCTCCCCAGCACAGTCTTCCCCATCTCAGGTAAAGGCAGTTCCGTCCTCCCAGCTTCTCAGGCCCTAAACCTTGGAGTTATTCTTGGCTCTTCTGTTTCTGTTAAACCTTACACCCATTCCATCAGCAGCTCCTTTCTCCTTGCCATATATTTCCAGAATCCCCTGCTGCCACCCTCATCCAAGCGCCCCCCTCCTCCCCACCACTCTTAATAACCTCCCCACAGGACCCCCACTCCCTTTCTCAGTCTTTTCTCCACTCAGTACCCAGAGTGATCCTATGAACAAGTTAGTTAGGTCAGGACCCTCCTCTGCTTCCAATCTTCCAAATGGCTCACATGTCACTCGGTAAAAACCAAAAGCTTTACCGTGGCCCACAAGGTCCGGTGTGATCTGGTCACCCTCTTACCTCTCTAACCCCGGTTCCTATTACTCTCACTCACTTTTCTCCAGCCATAATGGCTTCCAGACCATTCCTCAAACATGCGAGTCATGCTTGCGCTTCAGAGCAGTGGCATTTGCTGTTTGTCCGGATGGAGCTTTTTTCTCCCGGAGAGCTTCATAGCTTACCCACTCACCTCCCTCAGGAGTTTGTTTTATATGTCACCTTCTCTCACCACCTTATTTAATATGGCAGCCCCTCTATCCCCCTGTACTCCCTGCTGCCCTTCCCCACCTCGTTTTTCCTCCATCTCCTGCACCATATTTACTTTGTTGTATGTCTTTCTATGCCCCATAGAATGCAAAGTCCCAAGAGGGCAGGGATTTTTGTGTGTTTTATTCACAGATGTATCCCCAACTTCTAGAACTATGTCTGGTACATAGGACGTGTTTGTCACATATTTGTTGAATGAATGCTGGATTAAATTAGATAATGTATTTTTCAGTATTTTGTAATCTGCTCCGCCCTGAAGTAGGTGGATGTGAGCAGTATCTTCAGGGAGACAGGCAGAGACACCATTGCTCACCAGTAATAATAGTGATTCCCCCTCGTTTTACTAGGAAAACAACATAGATATATGACAAAAGATTAAGAAAGAACAAAAGATTATGCAGTGGAAAGTGGGTCCTGAGACTCCCAGAGGGAGAGCACATCCATTGTTTTTTTCTGTATTCTTTCTGAACAGTAACTGTGGTAGTTTGAAGCTGTTATGTACCCCCAAAAATGCCATATTCTTTTAATCCATTCCTGTGAGTGCAGGCTTATTGTATTTTTTTTATAATTGTACTATTTTTTAATAGTAATTATTGTTGTTACAATCGATGAATAATTATTAAAATAGTTCTATCTATTGTTCATTTTTACATTAGGTGTATTTTTTCCCATATACCGCCCTATTATTACCACCTTGTATTAGTATCATACATTTGTTATAATTCCTGAAAGAACCTTTTATACATAGTCCGTCAACTACAATAGGGTTCCATGTGCTGTACAAGCCTATGTTTTATCTTTTAATTTTTATTCTAGTAATATATGTAACCTAACGTTCCCCTTTTAACCATAATTCGCCTATACATTTCAGAGTTGTTGAGTACATCACGATAATATGCTACCTCGCCACATAGGTGGGACCTTTTGATTAGGTTATTTCAATTTAGATGTGACCCACCCCATTCAAGGTGAGCCTTAATGTTTTACTGGAGCCTTAATGTTTTACCTCTAGAAAAGTGTAAGACACATAGAAGTAAATAGAAGTTTTATATACATAAAACACATATACAAATTAAGAGGACTTTAGAGGAAAGCCCTGGAGAAGGTAAGAAAGGGCCACAGAAAACAGAGAGGAAGCCACAGAAACCAGAAGCTGAAAGCATCGAAACCCAGGAGAGAAGGACCAGCAGACACCAGCCACTTGCCTTTCCGTGTCACAAAGGTGTCCCCCTTGTCAGCAACCTGCCTTCACAGTCCAGGTATCATCCTGTTGATACCTTGAGTTGGATATTTTCACTGCCAAAGAATTGTAAATTTTAAATTAATGAATCCCCATTGTAAAAGCCAACGCATTTCTAGTATATTGCATTCCAGCAGCTTTACCAAACCAAAACAATAACATTAAAATACCAAAGCATGGAGGTATAGAGAAGACATAATACGAAAATATACAGAAGGGGATATTTCTGTCCACTAATGGGCCAAGCCACAAAGACATGGACCTACCGCAGGGCAAAAATGTATACACAGCTTTGTGCTAGCTTTCCCACAGGCACGCGCGCGCACACACACACCTTTGGGAAGTAAGCCTCAGGAGCCAGATGGAGGTTAGCTTAATGGGTAGCCTCCTGAGTCCTCCCTTATCTTATCCTCACCCACATCTTCCCTCCAGTTCTCTCCACTAAAGAGGAAGGCCCACGCGCGCGCGCGCACACACACACGCACACACACACACACACACAGAGAGAAAGCATCTTGTTTCTGCCTTGGTGTCTTTAAAAAACAAACAGAAAAGCCCCCTCCCCTTAGAGATCACACATTTTTGTGAACGGCATCCTCTTCCCACTTCAGGCTGAAGTAGAAAGAGTAGCAGGGATATTTTGTCTTTCTCCAGGTGGGAAGCCAAGGCCTTGAAATTGGTTCTTGGCCCATTCTGTTGGTTGAGAATTCACAAACAGCCGTGACTTGAGGCAGGACTTCCGGCTCAAAGCGTAGAGGCTCAGGCAGGAAGGGGAGGGAATGGGGGGGGGGGGGGGACAAGGGCGGCAGGCAGTTTAGAGAGGCAGTATGATGGGGCAGGGGGGACCATCTCACCAGCTCAGGAGGCTGGAATCACGTCCTGAGTCATTTGCTAACCAGTTCTGTAACCTCAGTCGGATCCCTTAAACCCTCTGAGTCTCAGTTTCCTCATCTGTAAAATTGGTGAGAAACGTCATCCTGCTTGGCTTACTCACCTGGTCTGACTATGATGCCAGTGAGACTGAGTACGTGAAAGCACAGAGAAAGTGCTATAAAAATCTAAGTCATTATTCAACAAAAACAATTTTTCTTATTATAGAAAGTCAAATTTATATGCCAGTAGAGAGAATAACAAAAATAAATATACTATTCCATTTAAATGAAATATCCAGAAAAGACGCATTTATAGAGACAGAGAGCAGACCTGTGATTGCCCAGGACTAGGGCTGGGCTGGGCACAGGAATTGACTGCAGAGGGCACAAGGGACCTGTTTGGAGTGACGGAGCTGTTCTATCACTAGATTGTAGTTGATGGTTGCACAACTGTAAATTTACTAGGAATTATTAAATTGCCCACTTACAATTGGTACATTTTATTGGCATGTTAAGTATACCTTAATAAAGCTGTTTTTCAAAAGCAAAAGTGCAAAAATAGTATAATGAGCCCACATGTACCTGTCACCCAGATTCAACAATTATGAATTTATGATCAGTCTTGGTTCATTTAAACACACACCCAATTTCCTCATTGTACTGTTGTGATTCAAATTCCAGATCATATTATTTCATTTTTAAATATTTCAGTATGTATCTTTACAAAATAGGTACTCTTATTTTTTTAACATAACCCAAATAAAAACTAAAAACTGTACAGCTAAAAACTATAACCAGATTTCCTTAAAACATTCCATCAGTGTTTAAATTTCCTATTGTTTTATAAATGTTATGTTTGTTTAAAAATAAGGATTCAAATAAGGTCTACATATTGTCATAGGTCAACATGCATTTTAAGTGTCTTTAATCTGTATGTTCTTTCTGCATCTCTCAATCTTTCCTCCTCAAAGAAATGGGCTCCTTTGTCCTGCAGAGTTTCCTACAATCTGGATTTTGCTGATTATAAATCTTTGGTGTCCTTTTACATGGTTCTCTGTTCTCTGTATGTTCTATAAATTGGAGTTGGATATAGAGCTTGATCAGATTCAGATTCAATTTGGGGCAAGAATACGTCATAGGCGGTGCTGTGTACTTTTATCATGGGGCACATTGTGTCTGGATGTCTCTCTTTTTTGATATTAGTAACCATTGATCCTCATTTATTCATTCAGTAAGGGGACATAGCAACAAAAAACCTTTGATCATAAAATTAAACCCAGCTAAAACAAACCACCTAAAACAAATGAACTATTATGAAACAAACTCTCTTGTAACCATCACCATGTTAAGAAAAATCTTCAGCCCCAATAACAGACCTTTCCCACCCTCCAGAAGTAACCACTGTCCTTACTTCTGTGATAAGGACAAAAATGAAGGGCATAAAGAAACTTCCTTATATTTCTTTCTGGTATTACCATCTAAATGTGCATCCCTAGACACTATGGTTTAATCTTACCCACTTTTTATATGTTTTTCAAATGTGTTAATCTGCAGATTGGGGAACATATTTTTTTAAGCATTTATTTTGGGTGAAATATGCAGTGTGCACTAAAGGAGAGTCTGAGACTTTAGACCTTATTTGAGCTGGGGAAGGGACAGCCTTAACTCCAGGAGAGAAGAGATCTGACTTATGTCATGCAGCAATGTGCAGAGCATTGAATGATTCAAAGAAGGCAGAAATCAAGCATCTGGAGAATCTTCAAGTTTATCTTCACCCTCTAACCATTTAACACACAAATTAAACCTCTGCTCTGGCTAAGTAGGAGTAACAGGGACAAGATTTATCCTTCCACCTTCAACAGCTAACAAACTGGACAGAAAACGTGAAACGATGGCTTTCAAACACTGGGCATCAGGCAGCATCAGACTGTAATCCCTGAAGGATGAAAACAAAGGACAGGAGTTTCAGGACAGATTTAGCTGACTGGCTGCAGGGAATTTCCAGGCTGCAGAGTAAGGAGGAGGGACCCAGGCTGAGTTTAGGAATGGGAGATAGGAGGCCAGGGAGGCCAAGGCTGCTAGAGTTTATGGGACAGAGTAGAGGATAGGATAGAGAGCTCCCGAGATCGTCAGAGGGTCCCCCCCGAGTGGTCAGACCCGATCAGCACATGTACATGAAGAAATTATCCAAGGTGGGGAAAGAACATCTAAAAAGAGTAGATTGAAACAATCTGAGTAGAGTTCATATAAAATTGGAGCTCACAGAAAGTGTCAGTTCCCACCAGCCAGAGTGGAAAACCTCATAATTCATGGGGTATTATTGGATAAAGTATGCTGAGAGGTTTTTGCCTCACTAGAGGCTTCTCTGGTCCCACCTAATAAAGCTTCAAAAGTAATCCTTGAAGATGTAAAGGACCTGTACACAGAAAACTACAAAACATTGCTAAAAGAAATCAAGAAGAATTAAATAAATGGAAGGACATTATGTGTTCATGGATTGGAAGACTAAATATCATTAAGATGTCAATTCTACCCAAATTGATTTACAGATTCAAAGCAATTTTAATCAAAATTTGAACAGCCTACTTTGCAGAAATGTGAAAACAAATTATCATATTTATTTACAAGGGGCCCTGAATAGACAAAAACATCTTGAAAAAGGAGAATGAAGTTGGAGAACTCACACTTCCTGACTTTAAAGCATATTACAAAGTGGTTAAAATGGCATAGTACTGGCATAAAGATAGACATATTGACCAATGGAATTCAAATTTAGAGTTCAGAAATAGATACACACCTCTATAGTCAATTGATTTTTCACAAGGTGGCCAAGTCCACTCAACTGGGAAAGAATAGTCCCGTCAGCAAACGGTGCTGGGAGGACTGAATATCCATATCCAAAAGAATGAAGGAGGACCCCCATCTCACACCTTATACAAGAATTAACTCCAAATAAATCAAAGTAGATAAAAAAGATCTAAATATAAGAGCCAGGACCACAAATTCCTAGAAGAAAATGCAGGAAAGCATCTTCAAGATCTTGTGGTAGGCAATGGTTTCTTAGATATTGCAATCAAAGCACAAACAATGAAAGAAAAAAATAGATAAATGAGACCTCCCCCAAATTAAAAAGTTTTGTGCCTAAAAGGAGTTTGTCAAGAAAGTGAAAAGGCAGCCTACTCAGTGGGAGAAAATATTTGGAAACCAAATATCTGATAAGGTTTTAATATCCAGAATATATAAAGAAATCCTACAACTCAACAATAAAGAGGGGGAAAAAAAACCAAACAATTTAAAAATGGGCAAGACTTGAATAGACATCTTTCCAAAGTGGAAATACAAATGGCTAAAAAGTACATGAAAAGATGATCGACTCTCTAGCTATTAGGGATATGCAAATCAAAACCACGAGATATAATTTCTCACCTACTAGAATGGCCACTATTAAAAAAAAAGAAAACTACAAGTGTTGGAGGGGATGTGGAGAAACAGGAACACTCATTCACTCCAGTGGGAATGTGAAATGGTGCAGCCACTGTAGAAGGCAGTTTGGCGGTTCCTCAGGAAGCTTAAGTAGACAATAGACAAAAGATCCGGTAATCCCACTACTAGATCTATACCCAGAAGAACTGAAAGCAGGGATGAGAACAGACATTTTCACACTGAAGTTCATAGTGGC
The DNA here is from genome assembly GCA_004026745.1 of Myrmecophaga tridactyla. Classification (NCBI taxonomy): domain Eukaryota; kingdom Metazoa; phylum Chordata; class Mammalia; order Pilosa; family Myrmecophagidae; genus Myrmecophaga; species Myrmecophaga tridactyla. The sequence goes on along the minus strand of PVIY010045336.1, from coordinate 1,169 downwards.
ATTTTCCCACAATTGCCAAAAGATGGGAACAACTCAAGTGCCTATCAATCAATGAATGGGTAAACATAGGATGGAATATTTTTCAGCTGTAAGAAGGAATGAAGTGCTGATGCATGCAACAACATGGATGAAACTTGAGGACATAATGTTGAGTGAAATAAGCCAGACATAAAAGGACAAATATTGTATGATCTTGCTAATATGAACTAATTTTAAGCAAACTCATAGGGTTAGAGTCTAGAATATAGGTCACCAGGAGATAGAATGAGGGTAGAGAATGGGGAGCTGATGCCTAATTTGTGCAGAATTTCTAATTAGGTTGATTGTAAAAGGTTGGAAATTGACAGAGGTGATGGTAGTATATGATTGTAAGTATAATTAACAATGCTTAATTATGCATGTGAATGTGGTTGAAAAGGGAAGTTTAGGGCTGTGTATATCCCTAGAAGGAAAGGTAGAGGATAAAACATGGGGCTGTATAACACAGTGAATCCTGTGGTGGATGATGACTGGGGTTAATAGTACAAGTATAAGAATTTTCTTTCACGAACTATAACAAATGTTTATCATATTACAAAGTGTTCTAGTTTGCTAGCTGCTGGAATGCAATATACCAGAAATGGAATGGCTTTTAAAAAGGGGAATTTAATGAGTTGCTAGTTTAGAGTTCTAAGGCCGAGAATTAAAACAAGTTTATAGAAAAGTCCAATCAAAGGCATCCAGGGAAAGATACCTTGGTTCAAGAGGCCGATGAAGTTCAGGGTTTCTCTCTCAAGTGAGAAGGCACATGGTGAACACAGTCAGGGCTTCTCTCTCGGCTGGAAGGGCACAAAGCGAATACGGCATCACCTGCAAGTTTTCTCTCCTGGCTTCTGGTTTCATGAAGCTCCCCGGGAGGTGTCTTCCTTCTTCATCTCCAAAGGTCGCTGACTGGTGGACTCTGCATCTCGTGGTCACATAGTTCTGCTCTCTCTCTCTGAATCTCTCATTCTCCAAAATGTTTCCTCTTTTATAGGACTTCAGAAACTAATCAAGACCCACTCAAATGGGTGGAGACATGTCATCCCCTAATCCAGTTTAACAACCATTCTTAACTAAATCACATCATTCAGCGAGATGATCTCATTACAGTTTCAAACATACAGTATTGAATACAGATTATTCTACCT
>PVIY010045335.1:0-19143 GCA_004026745.1 Myrmecophaga tridactyla | reverse complement strand
TAATTTTTCTGTATATCTACAGCTGCTCTAATAGAAAAAAGATGCTTCCTGAAGTTACTTTCACTGACGCAATGTAAACACGTAAAATATAAATCTGCAATGACATGACTATTTCTATGAAGATATGCAATTTATACTAAACATATTTATTTATTTTTTAATTAAAATTTTTTTTTAAAACCATGACAACATACAAACATGAACATTCTCACCATGTGGTCATTCCATTCTTGGTATATAATCAATAACTCACAGTAGCATCACACAGTTGCATATTCATCACCATGATCACCTCTCAGAACATTGGCATCAATCCAGAAAAAGAAATAAAAAGAAAAAAGAAAAAAATTCATACATACCACACCCCCAACCCTCCCACTCACCAATCACCAGCATTTCAATGTACTAAATTTATTTTAACATTTGTTCCCCCTTTAATTATTTAATTTTAATCTATATGTTTTACTCATCTATAGATAAGGTAGGTAAAAGGAGCATCAGATGCAAGGTTTTCACAATCACGCAGTCACATTGTGAAAGCTGTATCATTATACAAACATCTTCAAGAAACGTGGCTGCTGGAATACAGCTCTACAGTTGCAGGCAGTTCCCTCCAGCCTTTCCATTACATCGTCATTAAACAGGTGGTATCTATTTAATGCGTAAGAATAACCTTCAGGATAACCTCTTGTCTGTGCTTGGAATCTCTCAGCCATTGACAGTTTGTCTCATTTCACTCTTCCCCCTTTTGGTAGAGAAGGTTTCATCAATCCCTTGATGGTGGGTCTCACCTCATTCTAGGATTTTGCTCCACGTTGCCAGAAAGATCCACATCCCTGGGAGTCATGTCCCATGTAGAGAGGGAGTGGGCAGTGAGTTTGCTTGCTGTGTCAGCTGAGAGAGAGGCCACATCAGAGAAACAGAAGAGGTTCTCTGGGGGGTGAGTGACTCTTAGGCATAATTTTAAGTAGGCTTAGCCTATCCTTTGCAGGGCTAAGTTTCATATGAACAAACTCCAAGGTTGGTGGCACAGCCTGTTGCTTTGGTTGTCCCCACTGCTTGTGAGAATATCGAGAATTCTCCTCTTGGGGAAGTTGAATTTTCCCCCTTTCTTGCCATTCCCCAAGCAGATTTTGCAAATACTTTTTATTTACTTAAACACATTTATTTAAGTCCATTTCTTACCTCCATCACTGGTGGAGTGACCTAAAAAAACACATATCAGAAGGTTAACATTTATGTTAGCAAACCTTGAAATAGTAAATGAACATCACAGGATTAGACAATAACACATATAAATACTTATGGATCTGTACTAGGAAAAAGCGCCCCTTTCCTCTTAACTGTTTTTCTAGTTCCTACCATCATTTGATTTTCAAAGATGTTAAGCCAAAGAACAAACACAACTATGAATTGTAAAATGATATTAGGTAAAAACACAGGAGGAATGTGTATCATAGAGATAACATCAGACCAATAACTAGACAATGCCCATGAGGCCATGGGCATGGGGTGTGGGGCAGGAGAGCTGGGGGCCTGTGCCCTCCCTCCTGACCACCCTGTGACAGTGCACACCTCTGCCCATCGAGGGCCACCGGGAACAGCTGCCCAGCGTCTTCTCACCAGGAAAGGACAGCGCTCCATCTTCCAGCAGCCTCCTTCAGCTTCTGCCAGGACCCTCTCCTGCAGGCTGCTCCTGGCTCTGGGGCCTGACTGTGGGTTCCCTCAGAACTCAGGAACATTGAGAGGTGGAGGCCAGGCCCCCAGAGGGATATAACAGAGCCTCCACATTCAAAGTTTCCCCACACCTATGGGCTCCCTCAGTCCCCATCTCCCTTGGCCCCCAGCCTCCACGTGGCCCAATCCCCTACCCAGTCCCTGTTCACTCAGCAGCCCAGCCTATGCCCCTTAGCACCTTCCCACAGGTTGAGGCCCAGGGCTTCCCAGCAGACCCCCTTCCTGGCCTCCCTGCCCCGTTCTGACATCCCTGCCCTCTCCAACATCCTTGTGTCCCTCTAGGCCTCCTTGCACCTCTTCAGGCCTCCCTGCCCCATCCGGCCTCCCTGCTCCCCTCCAGCCTCCCCAGCCCCTCCCACTCTCCCTGCCCCACTCTGGCCACCCTGTCTCACTGCAGGCTCCCTGTCTTCTCACCCACCCACCCCCAGGACCAGTACACGCTGCAGCCTTGGGGGCAGCTCCTTCAGCCCCAATACCACCTCCATGCACTAGGCCTGGCTAAAACGTATAATCCCAGGGTGTCTAGAAGCAACTTTCCAAACCACGCCCCGGTCCAGATGGTCCTGCCTCTCCCAGGGCCCTGACTCTGTCTGCTCTCTGCTTCACCCAGGCCATCGTCCCACCAGAGTCCATGCCATGCTCCCCTATCTCTGGAAGAGTCGCCAAGCTTCCCTAAAGGACCCTGGATGCTCTTCTTAAAATCTGGGTATGTATGTCACTCCTCCTAAAAACACCACTGGCCCATTGCTCTTGTGACAAAGGCTGACAACCTAGGGCACAAGTTCACCACCTGGAATAACCGGTCCCATCTTCCCACGCCCCTTGCTCTCCAATTGCAAGCATGCTGCTACCTACCCATGCAGTGTCTCTGTTCCCTCCAGCCGGTGCCTGCCCCACCCCTCCTCGGTGAACGGCCCTCACTGCAGCACAGCCTGTCTCCTCATTGCTGCAGGCCTGCAACACATGGTGTCTGCTTACACAGACACACAACCAAAGTGCAGTCTTGTGGCCCAGCCATCCACGCATCTGAGACACAGCCCCTGCCCAGCCTGGGCACTGCCATCTGAGGGTTCCCACGTGACGACACACAATGACATACTACAACACATGATGGCATGGGTCACTGGCACCTCTCCAAGCCCAAGGGGAGCTCCAGGCTCTTACAGAGCAAATACTGAGAAACAAATGGCTAAGAAAACATTTTTCTCACTGTTATACAACTTAACACCCTGACGGAACATTAGAGAGAAAAACATTCTGATAGAAATAGTGTCAACGTTTAAAAATGCATTTTTAATGATGTATACAAACCCACTCTGGAATGTTTAGAAAGTAAATAGATGGATGGATGGATGGTGAGATGAAAGAGGGAGAAAGGAAGAGGGATGGAGAAAGGGATGGCAAATGAGACAAAATATTTAAAATTCATGGGCCAGGTCTCTGTGTGTTGGAGTTCTCTCTGTGGGTTTTGATTTATTTTTGCAATTGTCCTCTATGTTTGAAATTATTTCAAACGAAAAACTGTTTTTTTCCAGTGCTTTGTGAGCGTGAACTCAGGGTGTTCTTGGCTTGGCTTGCAGGGCCCCACACTGTGACCAGCCCCCTCACTTTCTCAGGCAGTCTTGGCATGTGTCCCGCAGCCCCAGGAGTGCATGTGAGGTGGTGAGCCCAGGGCCACCCTGCGGGAGCTTGGCTGGCCCCTGGTGCCCAGTGGCCCAGGAGAAGAAGTGGCTGCACCACGGCCTGCCTCTGAGGCGTGCCCCCCACACCCCCTACCAGGGAGAGGGCAGGTCAGGTCCTCATCTTACCTTTCTATCTGACCATGGGGTCTGCCTTGAGAGTCTCAAGCCACAGACTAGTCGAATTCTCATCTGAAACACTAGCTGAATGGGTATTAGCTTGATCTGCCTCTGACATAAAACAGTGTAAAATCAGTCATTAAGGGGTGTCCTTGGGCGGATGCAGGGCTTCATCAGCCCATGACACAGACTTATCTATGTCTCTTGTGCTGCAGCTCCCAGAGGCTCCCTGCCCGGGTTGCAGCTATGGGGTCAGGAGGAAGGGCAGGGAGCCCCAGGCTGGCAGCCAGGCCCACGGCCCATCCACTTTCCATCTCCTAACCCATCAGGCGCTGTACCCCCACTAGCTTACCCAGACCCAGGAGGTGAGCAGCTCAGAGAGGCAGTTCATGGGGAAGCAGAGAAGGAGACTGACAAGAGAGCAAGGGATAAGGGAAGCACCCTTGGCACTGGGCGAGTGCTGCACAAGTGGCCTCCCACACCACTTGGCACTGTGCGAATGCTGCACACTCGGCCTCCCACACCCTTGGCACCATGCGAGTGTTGCACATGCAGCCTCCCACACCCCTTGGCACTGTGCAAGTGCTGCTCACGTGTTGTCCTATACCCCTGGCTACAGATGACTTATGATGTTCCAAAGGTTATGAAAATGGGGTGGGGGGAATTGGGTTCCTGGGAAATTAAATATTTCTCCTACCAACATCAAAAGTGTGGGTGGGAGGTGGTGGGGGTGCCAGAGAAACAGGTTTGAATCATGATGGAACCAGATTTGGGAAACAAACCCTTTAATGAAAGGTCCTAGGAATCACTGAGAGGAAACCGAAAGATAGAAATAACATTGCAGCATATTCCCTTACCTAAAACACAGATTTATAATCTTTTAAACTAGTCAAAGAAGTAGTTTATACCAGAATCAACATGTCATTAGCTATCACAGAACTGCTTTATTTATGTACAAAACACATAAAGTAGACAACATAATTTTCCAAGGAGATTTTTTTCAATCTATACTTTATACTGAAAAATGTATAACTTTTTCACTCTCTGATAATACTGACTTAAACAATTTGTTTCAATGGTTTAATTACTTATGATATTTCATGGAAGGCAGACAAAGATTCTATAAAACAGATCTAAAAATAAATACAGATCTGGCTGCTAACCATAATCAACTTTGGAAGAATTTACCCAAATTAATTTAAGTTCTGTGGTATTTTATTTGAAAGTGCCAAGCATTTTCTAGACTTGACAATAAACCCGTGCACACAGTAGGGAGAGCGCGTGTGCACGACCTCGTTTCTACAATTCAAGGACACTTTGCAGGACTTTACCTTTCCACAGCTCTATGGTGTTCTTAGCTAAACTTCCCCAAAGCCCCAATTTAACAAATAGAAAGAGTGCCAGACAGCCTACACATCCACTGACAGTACCATGAACACCACAGAGGGTAGACTATACAGCTTGCCAAATAGCAGCTTTAAAAGAAAAATAATACACTTACTAAAAAACTTAATGTGACTGAGACAGCATAAAATGACAGACACGGCAGAATACATTGCCTGGAATGATGTGGTGCCCATTGACCACAGGTTTAGGACTTGGGGCCACAGCCGCCCCCACATGGAGCAACCATGGCTGAGCTGCAGGCAGGGCATACGAGCTGGGTGCAGGGTCCCCTGCAGGCCACTGTCCATTCTTGGAGCTGGGTGGTCAGACGCACACCTGCATCACCTGCCCGGCTGATTGCATGGCCACGCCTAGGCCAAGGACATGCATGCCCAGGGCTCTCCATGGGCCAGCAGGGCACAACCTGAAGCATGGGCACCCAAGTGAGCAGGCGATGACAGCAAAGCAAATGGGGACCCACGTCTAAAAAGAGGGTGGCTACAGAGGCGAGTGCCACCACAAGCAACCATCAAAACAGGCCAGAAGAGTGGACACTCTGTAGGACAAAACCCAATCTCTCAAAAAAAGTCAATGTAATGGGCATAAAAAGGGTGCCAGAGGGGGATATTAAGGAAATGAAAAGAATAATAAAAATACAATATGGTCAGTTTATTTGGATCCTGGTATTATTTGTTTTTTAAAAAATAAACATGGAAAAATTTGTGAGACAATCAGAACACTGCCTGGATTTTAGTTGCTGTTGGAGGATAATCCTTCTGAGAAGTGTGATCAGGGTTTATGATTATGGAGGATTTCTTCTTTTTTTCAACTACAGGCCTGAGTATTTTGAGGTAAAGTGACAAGATATCTTTAATATACTCTGAAATGGTTCATACATATACAGAGTTATTGGTGAAACACTATGGATGTGCTGGTTTGAAAGGATATACTTCCCCTAGAAAAGCCATGTTTTAATCATCACATTTTGTAAAGGCAGAATAATCCCTATTCAGTACTGTATGTAATTAGATCATCTTCCGGGAGATTTAACCCAATCAAGAGTGGTTGATCAACTGGATTAGGTGATATGTGTCTCCACTCATTTGAGAGGGTCTGGATTAGTTTCTGAAGTCCTATAAAAGAGGAAACATTTTGGGAGATTCAGAGAGAGCAGAGAATGCTGAAGCACCATGAAGCAGAGAGTCCACGAGCCAGACACCTTTGGAGATGGAGAGGGAAAATGCCTCAGGGGAACTTCATGAAACAGGAAGCCAGGAGAGAAAGCTAGCAGATGACACCATGTTCACCATGTGCCCTTCCAGATGAGAGAGGAACCCTGACTGTGTTTGCCATGTGCCCTTCCACATGAGAAACTCTGTCTGTTATCAACATGTGCCTTCTCACTTTTGTGAGATACCCTGAACTTCATCGACCTTCTTGGACCATGGTATCTTTCCCTGGATGCCTTAGACTGGACATTTCTATAGACTTGCTTTAATTGGGAGATTTTCTCAGCCTTAAAACTATAAACAGGCAACTTATTAAATTCCCCTTTTTAAAAGCCGTTCTGTTTCTGGTATATTGCATTCCGGAAGCTAGCAAACCAGAACAATGGCAAAATATTAGAGTGACTAAATCTAGGTGAGAGGTGTACAAGTATAAATGTACTATTCTTCTTTTCTTCTGCATATTTCATAATGAAAAATTTGAACACTAAAGCAAAATAAAATAAGGGAACCCAGGCAAAATAAAGATCTGGCTTAATGCTCCAGAAGCACCTGAAGCTGTCAAACAGCTGTAAAGAGAATAAGGAGCCACAAGCAGCGTGTGTCACAATACAGGGCAGGGGGAGAAAGAGTTCATGTTTTGCAACTGAGATGGTTAAATTCCCTGCTGAAGTTATCGACCTGCATGATAAGGCAAAGCACTGGCTGAGCCCTCTGAGGCCATCAGCTGAGGTGGCAATGCTGCGTGGGACAGGCGTGGGCACATGCTGGCAGCCTGGGTGGTCAGCAGCACCCACTCCACCCTCCTGCACCACCCAAGGAACAAACGCTCCCTGAGGTGACAGGCCCACTCACCAGGCCCGGAGATGGGAAACACAGAGTGGGAGAACACCTGTCAGCCAGTGCTGAGTGGCTGGGTCAGAGCACCTGCAAGAGGATGGCCAAGCACGGCCTGGGTGTGGTGCCCACCCCAAGGCCTGGGCAGAGGCAGGTCTGAGGGGAGCAGGGTATGGAGGCAGGGGCTGCCTGTGCATGGGCGAAGGGCTTCATGCCACCCCCCTGCCCAGAGAACTCAGGTGAGAGATCACTTGTGCCTCAGAGGTCTCTGCCATGCCCCAAACCCAGGTAACCTCACGGGCAGATGTGGGGGGCCTGGGACAAGCCTGCAGGTACATGTAGCACTGCATTTACCCATTTTGCCACAATGAGCAAACAGGCTCAGAAAACCTACAGTGCTTCCCACTCACGAACCCAGAGCCGGAAGCAGAGGGGCTGGGTGCAAGGGCGGGTCAGCCTGATGCTGCCACCCGCTCTGCTCACTGGCCTTGACTGCGAGTCACCTGGACTCCATGGCCACCTAGCTGCCCTCCCAGGGTCGTGTTCCCAGGAGCTGGGTGTTTCCCACCGCTGGGCACTCAGCTGAGACAAGCTCTGAGAAAAGTAAAATGTACAGTTACAAACGGGGTTTGCCACCCACATGCACATCCACAGTTCTCATCGGTGAGAAGTGACTCTGCTCTGGTCCAACACCCTTTCCTCATCATCCCAGATGGCTGAGGATCTGAGGAACCACACACCTGTGGCCCTGAATAAATGACCACGCATCACCTTTGACTGGACCTACTGTGCAGATTTACAAACACATCCCTTTGCAGGAAAGGCACACTGAAGGGAAATGCCCCTTACCCTGGCTATGATGATCTCAAAACAAGTGAAAGTCAGACAAACACAAGGCAGGTTCAGTCTTGAACAAGACAAACAGCATACAAGGTTTCTAACGTTTCCTGAAGAATTTAGTCAAAATCACCCAAGACCAGGTTGCTGATGTTGATTCCCAAATTAGCCCTTTTGAAACCTGACAGGCGCTCATCTGATTCTTTCTATGCAGCTGAGGCAAGGACTTGGCAGCATGTCCTGGCCATCTCAGAGGTCTGGCTACCTATTGTAAATTATATGACCTCTTCACAATGTGGAAAAATGAGAACCATTTTGTGTGGGAACGTTAGGAATATGCTGTTAAGAAATCAATCCTGAATTTTGAACAGATGGCATTGTTTTCAAATCAGTATGATATCTCCAAGTACAAAAAATATGTTAAACATTGCATCAAGTAATAACTTCTAGAATATGAAGAAGAAATATTTAACTATCTCATGGCTTTAATCACCACTGCTGAAAAACAATAAGAATATATATAGTTGAATCTATTATAAAAGAAAACAAAGACTTAGATCATAGATACAAATGAAACTATAATATCAATTGCATTAGATATAAATTAACTAAAGGTTCTAAGACAAAGATTAACAGACAGTATTTATAAACTAAAACAAATACTAATTATATTTGGCTTATAAGGGATAGCAGTGAATAGAAGGACAGAGAGGGCTGAAAACAAAAGGATGACCGAAAGTATGTCTTATAAGCAACAAACTAAGAAAGGTAGGCCACAATAAGTTTCAGGGCAAAGTACTTTAAGAGAGTTTTACAAACGGTATTTCATAATTCTAGAGTCCACTCTGTCAGTAAGATATAACGATTCCAAGTTGCCACGCACCTAGAAACATAGCCTCAGAGTATGTAAAGCAAAATGTATAAAACAGAAGAAATTCTCAAGTCCACCCTCGTCATGATACACCTTGACATTTCTCTCCTCAATGACTGTTAGAATACATCAATGCCACCAACCACGACAATGACAAAAATGGATGGGTACAGAGTTCCTGGTCACCTGGGTGAAAGCCCGACTCCACTAATGTATCAGGACAGTGCACTCAGCAGGTGAACTCATTTTCTTCCTGGTGGCACCTGGAATAGTTACCAGAAGTGATCATGTTCTGGGCTATAAAGCGAGTGTCAACAAATGCCAAAGGATTAAAATAACTTAAATCAGGGTCAACAAAGTTTTTCTGAACCTGGCCTTATGGTATCTGCCAGGACTCCTTGAGTTTGTCTTTTTAACAGAAATCAGCTACATATAATGCTTACATGAATTAAAATGACTGTATTACAGTAAAACTTCATTTGTATAAACAAATGGCAGATCTAATTTGGCCTAAAGGCATAGTTTGTCGACTGCTGACCTAGTAGGTGCACAGATTACAGTGGAATTATGTTAGAACACAATACAAAATATATATCTGGCTATAAATAATATGGTTCTAAACAAATTACAGCATAAATCAGAATTCAGAAGGAAAATTAGAAAATGGACTGAACCAAAAAAAGGATTAATGTAACTTGTAGAATACTGTCAAAGCACTACTCAGAGAAAAATGAATACCTATAAATACCTGAATTAGAAATTAAAAGGTGAAAATCAGTTATCAATGCTTCTAATGTAGGAAGTTAAAAAGGGTTCAGCCAATCAAAACTAAGGAAATAAATATTAAATATACAAAAATAAATTTATCTCCATGAGCAAGACAGAAAATGAAATATAATAATTTGCAATCACATCAATAAACCAAATACCTCTATTCACTATAAAAATTCTGTACCATATTAAGATATATTAAAAAGATTCCAATGCAAGTATATACGATATATGTAGATTAGATTATTCAATGGTGAAATTTTTCATTTTTCCCCTTGTTAACATAGAGATAAAATGAAAAACTAAAAAAATTCTCAGCAGTTTTGGTAATCGACGTGATGGTTTAAAGGGTATGTGGAAATTCAGAAGATCTGGAATCACCAGAATAATTCTGAAGAAGATTCAAGCTAGTTGAATGACCAGGTATCAGGAGCTTTTGTACAGCTCTAGTGAGATGCTGGTTTCGGAGACATGGGGACGAGGAGGGCCCGGGTCAGAGGTGAAAGAAAAAGGGTCGTGTTGTGAAAAAATGACATAAATCTGGTTCTTTGCTCAAACCACACTAAAAATACTCAGAACACTGAAAGCAGAAAAGACATTTATTCAACAGAAGATCTTTTCTTAACCACTCACTATGACGGGAAAGGCGGAAGGACCCCTGGCCATTGGAATACCACCGCGAGAAGGGAAAGCTGCACACTTGTTGCATGGCAGGACTTTCAAGAAAATAACCAGGGCAGAGGATCACAGATGGAGTCTGCTCCCGTGGCAGCCAGGGTCGAGACCTGCTGGCCATGGAGCCGATGCTGGGGTGGGGGGAACAAGCCCGGCTTCACATCACCTCGGAGCTGTGTGAGCCTTGCTTTTGTGGTTGCCCCCAACACCTGCACACTCCTGGTGTGGGGATCCCTGTGGTTGTTCTGAAGGAAGGCATTGGTGCTCTTGCTACCCTGCACATGAGGAGACCCCTCCCCCAAGAGGCAGGATGCATCTCTTTGTGACCATTCAGCACAGTGAGCAAGAGGAACTCCACAAAATGAGACAGACGATGGACCAAAAATGAGCACATGCTTAACACCGTCAGCAGAGAAATGCACCCCAAAAACAAGGTACTTCTGATGCACCCACTGGGATGGTTAATACTGAGCTATGGGGCAATGGAACGGTGACTCAGCAGGCAGCACTCTTGCCTGCAATGTCGGAGACCCAGGTACGGTTCTGGTGCCTGCCCATGCAAAAAAAAAATTGCAGTATGAAAGCACCAGATGCCGACAAGAATGTGAGCCTGCCGGGAACAAGCCCTGCAGGTGGGTATAACTGGTGCAACCTCTTCCCAAATTGTCCACAGCATCCTCTCCAACCAAACTCATGCAAACCCTGTTCCTCCTGGCAAAAGGTGTGGCAGGGATGCACGCATCTCACCAGACAGCACCAGGTGGATACTTGGCAGTGTGTTTCCACGTGAAAGACACCACAGTAGTATGGAAGAGGACCTGGCAACTCCGCGCAGCCATGCGGGTTAATCTCCAGGATGCTACTTCTTTAGGAGTACACAATACATCAAGGGTGGCAGAAAGCCAAAGAGTGGTGGTCTTGTGAGCGCAAGCCTAGAGGGGGCCAGGGAATGTGGGTCGGGGTGCTTCTGGGGCTCTGGAATGTTCTTCATCTGATGGGAGTCTGGCTGCACAGATCTGCTCACTCAGCAAAAAATCATTAGCCTGCTGACTCAGGATTTGTGCACTTTGTTTAAAGCATTTTATGCTCCAATGAAAGCTTACTGAACTACTGTAAAATGGTTATTTTCAGAGGATAGCTTCACCGTGACATCCAGGTTTCTGCCATCCTTGCTCTGGACAGTTGAACCTGCAACTTCTTGAACTGTTCACATCATCTGGCAGGGGAGAAAGATGGGGGCCCCTCATAGGGGCATGGAGTTGTCTTGCTTTTCCCTTTGTGCCTGGGCCGGAGTCCCACCTCTGCCATGGATCTCGGGTTCTGACCCTTCCTGTAGGCACTGTTGCCACCTGGGCTCCACCCAGGGGAGAGGAGGCGGTTCTCCACGCTGTGTCTGTTCCAGCCACCACCTTTCCCCGGACTCCCTGGCTGGTGAGTGCAGCCAGGCTGGAATTCAGCCTACCACTTGCCTTGCCCAGTCTCAGGGTGGATTTCTGGCTGCAGCAGAGCTGACCTCTACAGGTAGGGCCAGTGCTACTCGCACTCCTGGGGCACCCACCATCTAAATCATACTCTGATGCATTGCTAACTTCAACCACTTCATACCTCAATGTAAGTGATTGCTTTTCTTTCTTTTTAAATTAGTTATCAATAGGTAACGCAAGATTGTTTTGGTAATTTTAAGAGCCCTATTTTTCTGATATACATTTCTTAGTAAAATGACCCCTTTTGCCAAAAACCTAGCCAAAAATTATCACACCTCATACCCTCTTCCCACTCAACCCACCAAAAGAATAGACCATGGGGTCTCATATTTCCTATTACCCAAAGTAGACACACTCTAGTTTTCCTTCCTCCATCTTTCCCCCTTTCTTTTCTTCCCTGTTTCTTTTCCTCCTCTTCTGTTGCTCCTCCTTCTTCCTTTTAACAGAGGAGGGGAGTGTGAGGGTGCATTGTTTCAGAAGCCTTTTTCATCCCTGTGTGTTTCTGTGAAAAACCCCCACCCATGTGCAGCCCCCAGCCCCAGAGCTTGGAAACAGCAGAGGGGGGACTCTGTGCTCCTGACCCTGTGCTATTGTGCCTGGAACACTTTGAGTCCACTATGCAAATGTTAAACACAGTGAGGAGTGGAGACAGGGGGTCATCATAAGGAGATGTTCATAACGAGTGCTGTCGTCTATCCACCTATCTGCCTATCCCTCTCTCTCCTTATCCATCATCAGTCCATTCCTATTTCTTTTTCACTCTATCATCTACTCACCTATCTCTCTCTCCCTATCATCTACCCACCCACTTACCTGCCTCTCTCTCTCTCTATCACCTACCTACCTGACTCTCTCTCCCTATCTATCATCCACCCTCCTATCTCCATGTCTCTGACCCTCTCCCTATCACCTACCTGCCTTCCTCTCCCTATCACCTGCCTACCTCCCTCTCTCTCTCACTATCATCAACTCACTCACCCTTCTCTATCACTGTCTTCTGCCTACTGACCTACTTACATCTTTCTATCTCCCTATCATCTCTCTCTATTCTTGTGTGCCAGAGTTTCCCTAAGAATAATAATAGGTAGATTTTCCTGTTAAACACCCACGGTTATCACAGCCAAGATATTTCACATTCAACAACATTATTTAATACGTGTTCCATGCAGATCCCCCTGCATGCATATGCATGCACTTATCAAATCAAAGCCCAGCATGGCACTTGATCACCCTGTCTCTTGCCCCTTTATTCTAGCCCCTCCTCCTGACTTTTCCCCTTTCAACTCTTGCTGTTTTTGAGGTTGGTGCTGTGTCTTGTAGCCATCCGATGTGCTGGGTTTTCCTGCTTGTCTCTATATGATTAGACTCTGGGGTGCAGCAGGAATGTGTGTGGGGGTGGGATCCTTCCCCAACCTTCCCCATGGCCACTTACTGCTTTAACAAGTGTCACCACTTGGTCATGGTGGCCAGAGCTCCATTGTAAAAAGATCCTTTTCCATTTAAGATAAATAACAAGTTATTCCATGAGGTCATGTTCTGAGGGTACAGATAACTTGCTCCCACCCTGTGGGTTACAATCCGTAGAGAGTACTTGCCAGATCCAGTTATTTGCAGCTTCAGAGGCTACACAATGCTGATTTTTACATCTGTGACTCTTCTAATCAACTAGCTGATATTCTTCTTAAGAAAAGACGTATCTTAAAGCCCTGCATTCCACTTTTGTTTATCAGTATGGAGTCAGGGATCTGTTTCCCATACTATTACCATTTTATCTTTTGGAGCACAGGTTTTCCAAGGTATGACTGGTGAGAGCCCCTAGGAGACAGTTCCTGATCTCTGCTAACATTCCTGACAGTTTTGGAGCACTTCCAGCTGCTTTTTTTTGCACAAGAGTATGATTCAGTCTCACTTTGAATTTTCCATTCCCCAAACCAGGAATCATTCTTTTTCCTAATGAACCTGGGCTGTTTGTGAGCAATGGTATTAGACAGCAAGTTCCATTCCTTGGTGAGTTGACTTGCCCTGGAACTGCAGTGCTTCCTGATTCACCATGCATGGGTGTTAAACACACACTCACATACAGCACATGCATATGACTGAGGTATAAGTCCTTATGTATATATAACATACAATAAAATGTTGGCATGCAATAAACATAGCATTATATTAATCATATATAAATGTATGTTTGTATTTATCATATAATACCTACATTTTCATGTATAGAGAATGTGATTGTGTAACTGTGTTTGTATACACGTGTGCATGCATAGATGTGTGTGTATGTATACACCACCACACGTGCATGCATATTTTGTACTCAGTTTTGCTTGTATAGACATAAAGACATGATATTCCTGATTCTTACCCCAAATCCTCAGTGCTGTTTCTCTCCTTCCTCTGTGTCATGGCTTGCTCCTCCCAGAAAGGCCTCTAGTTTCTAACAACTGAATAAATGTACTAAGTTTCTCTACTCCACAATATATAGAAGAGCATTTTAGGACTACCACATTAGTAATTACTACACCACTATCAATTGATGATTACATTATCAATTATATAACGCTGGAATAAATTTCAAACTTTTTTTCCTTAAAATTTATTCTGCTAATAGAGTAAATCAAAATTATTTTTCACAAATGATTTTTTTTGGTCAGATCATGTTGTCAATTTAATGTGCAATTTGGTTTAATGTTTGTTTTGATTCCACTTTAAATATTGCTTTCATTTTAGGCTTCAGATATGTAAATTATTTTTAAGCATCAAAAGGCAAGACCATGAAAAAGGTTCTGTTGGAGGAGCATTTCTTTTCCAGCCTCTTTCACCCTCTTCAGCCATAACCCTGATGGGTCCATTTTCTGTTGTTAAATTACTGAAGTCATTCACTCATGTCAATATTTTCCCTCTGGGATTTTGGTTTTTTGACCCAATTGACTGGTTGGACAGAGAAGATCAGACAGTCCAGCACTCATGTGGGCAAATTGATTCTTAGTATAGCCAATCAATAACAAAAACAAGCATAAAAACCAAGTAGCTGACCCTTTCAGCACAGTGGGGCGGCTTAAAAGAATTTCCCAAACACAGAGGTCCCATGTGGGTGGGGAGATAGGAAACTGCATCTGCTGCCAACCAATGGGACCACACTGGCCTGTCCACTGGAAAATTCTAGAAGCACCATTGTTTCAGCTACTCTACTCCTAAACTTTTAAAAACTGCTAGAGAACAACTTTCCCACATAATGTTCTTTAGTTGGTACTTAGGGCCTAGAAAAAAAATATGCTCTTTGTGGTAGTTAGATTCAGTTGTCAACTTGGCCAGGAGAAGGCATGGAGTTCTGTTGCTATAGACATGAGCCAATGGAAAGTGACCCTCATCTGTTGCTGATTGCATCTGCAGTCAGCTAGGAGGCATACCTGCTGAAATGAATGATGTTGGATTTAATTGGCTGGTGCTAAAATGAGAGAGCTCAACGTAGCACAGCCTAAGCAGCTCATCATATCTCATCTCTGCACTCACAGCTCAGTACAGGCCTTTGGAGAGGCAGAAAGAAATCACGCTGGGGAAAGATGTTGGAACTCAGAGGCCTGCAGAGAAGACCAGCAAAAGTCACCCTGTGCCTTCCCATGTAAGAAAGAACCTCAGATGAAAGTTAGCTGCCTTTCCTCAGAAGAGCTAATGAAATAAATCCTCTTTTATTAAAAGCCAATCCATCTCTGGCATGTTGCATTCTGGCAGCTAGTAAACTAGAACACTCACCATTTAAACCATACCTAATTTCTGAATAAAAAACAATAAAATGCACATTTTTTCTTTCACCTAACAATACTCAACTGTCCTGCATATAGCTGGAAACACATTAAATCTCTCCAGAAAAAGGTGCAAGTCCTTGGGTAATATTCATTCTTAAACATGATTATCTGGCAACTTACAGTATAACATGAACAAAACAGAATTACAGTTCTTGTTTCTGCAACTGATCACGTGGTTGTAGTTCATATTTATCACTACCATCTTCCACTACCCTTTCCATGTTCCCTTTTCCCTCAGCAACCACTTCAGCTGGCCGTGGTTCTTTGCCTCATGGGATGACCCAAACTTTTATTCCTGAAGTTTCAGAACTATTGGTAATCCTGCCTGGATTGGGTTGTTGCAGTTTACCATTGATTGTAATCACAGGGGATGGTAGTACTAAAAGATGCCCTAGGGGATCACCTATATTCCAGGAAAACTCTTCTTTACCTCTGTTGTGTAGTTGCAGTCCTATTTCCTCCTGATAGTCAGGGTCGACCACCCCAGCCTGTAAATGTAATCCCCTTCTAGGGTTGTTGATCCAAGGGAATGAGTAGTACAGCATGACCAGGTGGCTGTCTTAGATTCCAGTTCAATAGACTCAATGTTGTTTCTCCCGGTGAAAGCACTCCCCCTTTTATAACTAAAACCAGTAGAACAGCAGAGCTCAGGAGCACAGTGACAGGAAACAAAAATCTTCATAGTGGAGCACTAGACATTATGTGAATGGTGCCACTCCCATTTCCACCCCTTGATTCTTGGACCCATGGAACCTGGTTATGGGAGAAACAGCACCATACAGCAGATACTGATTCAGAGCATACACAGCTTCCTGGAGAACATTACCACAGCCCTTCATGGTACTGCCACCTATTTGGCACTGTAATTGAGTTTTCAAAAGGCCATTCCACCATTCTATCAATCCAGCTGCTTCTGGATGATGAGAAACATGGTAAGACCAGAGAATTCTGTAATCATGTGCCCATTCCCACACTTCATTTGCTGTGAAGTGTGTTCCTTCATTAGAAGCAATGCTGTGTGGAATACCATGATGATGGATAAGGCGTTCTGTAAGCCCAAGGATGGTAGTTTTGACAGAAGCATTACATGTAGGGAAAGCAAACCCATACCCAGAGTATGTGTGTATTCTAGTTAGAACAAATCACTGCCCCTTCCATGAAGTGAGTGGTCCACTGTAATCAACCTGCCACCATGGAGCCAGCTGTTCACCTTGGGGAATGGTGCCATATCAGGGTCTGAGTGTGGGTCTCTGCTGCTGGCAGATTGGGCACTCAGCAGTGGCTGTAGCCAGGTCAGCCTTGGTGAGTGGAAGTCCATGTTGCTGAGCCCAAGCATAACCTCCATCCCTACCATCATGATCACCTTGTTCCTGAACCCATTGGGCAATGACAGGAGTTGCGGGGGGATAGAGGCTGACTGGTATCCACAGAACAGGTCATCTCATCCACCTGTTTATTAAAACCAACC
Source organism: Myrmecophaga tridactyla (assembly GCA_004026745.1). NCBI lineage: Eukaryota > Metazoa > Chordata > Mammalia > Pilosa > Myrmecophagidae > Myrmecophaga > Myrmecophaga tridactyla. The sequence goes on along the minus strand of PVIY010045335.1, from coordinate 2,243 downwards.
TCTGCAGAATTCACCCCTGGGTGTGCATTCACATGGGACACAAATATGCTCATGTTTTTAGCCCACTCAGAAAGGTCTAGCCACATATTTCTTCCCCAGACCTCTTTGTCACCAATTTTCCAATTCTGGTCTTTCCAAGTCCCTGACCATCCAGCCAAACCATTAGCAACAGGCCACAAGTCAGTATACAAATGCAACTCTGGCCAGTTCTCCTTCCAAGAAAAATGAACAACCAGGTACACTGCTCGAAGTTCTGCCCACTCAGAGGGTTTCCCCTCACCACTGTCCTTCAAGGACACCCCAGAAATGGGTTGTAGTGCTGCAGCTGTTCACTTTTGGGTGGTACCTGCATATCATGTGGAACCATCTGTAAACTGGGCCCGAGTTTTCTCTTCCTCAGTCAGTTCACTGTAAGGAATTCCCCAATAGGCCATAGCTCTGGTCTGGGAAAGAGAATGTAATGTGGCAGGAGTGGAGACCATGGGCATTTGGGCCACTTTCACATGTAACTTACTTGTGTCTTCAGGATCTGCACTGGCCCTATCTCGTATATAGCATTTCCATTTTACAATACCGTGCTGGTGTATATGCCCAACTTTATGACTTGGTTGGTCAGACAACACCCACCTCATGATTGGCAACTCAGGTCTCATGGCAACTTTGTGACCTAAGGTGAAAAATTCGGGCTCTACTAAGGCTCAGCAGCAGGCCAAATGCTGTTTCTGAAAAGGAGAGTAGTTATCTGCAGCAGACGGTGAGGCTCTGTTCTAAAATCTTAAGGATCTTATGATTCTCCTATAGGGGTCTGCCAAAGGCTCCAAACAGCATCTCTATTTGTCACTGACACTTCTAGCACCATTGGATCTGCTGTATCTTACAGCCCAAATGGCAGGGCAGCTTGCACAGCAGCCTGAACCTGTCGCAGAGCCTCCTCTTGTTCAGGTCTCCACTCAAAATTAGCAGCTTTCCTGGTCACTCGATAAATGGGCCGGAGTAGCACACCCAAATGAGGAATATCTTGTCATGAAATCCAAAGAGACCAACTTGGCACTGTGCCTCTTTTTTGGCTGATGGATGGGCCAGATGCAGCAATTTATCCTTCACTTTAGAAGGGATATCTCAACATTAGAAGGGATATCTCAATAACTGCACAGCCAGAGCCCAGAGCCACGGGGTCCACAGAGCAAGAGGCAGTAAGTGTGGCCAGGCGCCTGCCCTCACCCCTGCCCAGGAGAATGTGCCAACATACCTGAAATGCAAGCACCTCCCGCCTTACCTGTCAGCCACCAGCACCTCCATGCTCTCCTGGCATCTGACCCTGGGAAGAGCTGACCGTGCACGTCCAGGCTGAGGTATTCTCCTAAAGCCAAGGGTGCGAACACCAAACAGGATACAAGTTGCATGTTTCAAGGCAGAAATGGGAAAACCAGGCTAACATCAACACTGGTTTTCTCACCAGCACCTTGCTGGCCGTGACATATGCTACAGACTATTCTAAACATTGTACCAACCTGATAACTTAAAAAATATCCATTTTTTAATCTTATATTTTAGGGTTCAAAACCTAATTTTATTTTTAACATAACTATCAGTAATGAAAGCACAATAGGTTTAGCCATAATTATGGATTTCCCTAAATCTTTAGAATGATCTACGTATAGTTACTCATACCTCAACAGCAGAAAAGATTCACAAACTGTTCTTTCTTTCTTTGTACAATATTTCCCCAATAATTAAACTCAAGCATTAAATAAATAGCCAATGATATAGACAAAATCTGTGTCCCAGTCGTGACTGTCTTCCCAGGTAAGGGCGTAAAAGGCACACTGACCTGATGCTGGATGAGTGCTCATTGCGGTTTCTGCATTCTCTGAGGCCTCTGACTTATCCTGGCCAGCAGGTCCACCTTCTCCTTCTGCACACAGGACAATTTAGACAGAGTTGACAAAGGAAGAAACACAACACCACCACTTGAAAAGACAGCAATCAACCGTAAAGATAAATGAGCTATTTTTTTTCACCTATCACTTTCATAAAGATAAAACAGACTTTTGATGTTCAAATTGGGAGAGAGTTTGAGGAAAGGGTACCCTCAAGCCCTGGAAATGCAAACTGGCTCACTGTTTCTAGAAATCAAAATTCAAAAGGTGGCCAATCAATTCAGCAGGATAAGTGGAAAGAAACACAGCCTGATCAAAGAAATGGAGACAAATGCAAACACACCTGCACAAAGGTGCACACGC
>PVIY010045334.1:0-19144 GCA_004026745.1 Myrmecophaga tridactyla | reverse complement strand
AATTATAAAAACATAGAGTCACAGCCCCTTAATCAATTTCCAGACTTGAGACAGTTTACAGACCTAGAGCCCCTTGAATGAAGGGGAGGCCAGGTCCCTTTGGGGGAGAACCCTGTTACACTCCCACAAATTTATACTGTTAATCTTCCTCCAACCCTTCCCAAAGGAGACCGATGGCCTTTTATCAGGGTAACTGTGCATTGGGGAAAAGGAAATGATCAGATATTTCAGGGATTATTAGACACTGATTCAGAAGTGGCATTAATTCCAGGGGACCCAAAACATCACTCTGGTCCACCAGTCAGAGTGGGGGCTTATGGAGGCCAGGTGATCAATGGAGTTTTAGCTCAGGTCCATCTCACAGTGGGTCCAGTGGGCCCCCAGAACCACTCTGTAGTTATTTCCCCAGTTCCAAAATGTATAATTGGTATAGACTTACTAAGCAACTGGCAGAATCCCCATGAGGATCTTTAACTCATGCAGTGAGGGCTATTATGGTGGGAAAGGCCAAGTGGAATCCACTAGAACTGTCCCTACCTAGCAAAATAGTAAATCAGAAGCAATACCAGATTCCTGGAGGGATTGCAGAGATTACTGCCACTCTTAAGGACTTATAGGGTGCAGGGGTGGTGACTCCCACCACATCCCATTCAACTCTCTTATTTGGCCTGTGCAGAAAACAGATGGGTTTTGGAGGATGACAGTGGATTATCATAAGCTCAACCAGAAGGTAACTCCAATTGCAGCTGCTGTTCCAGATGTGCTTCAGCAAATACATCATTGCTTCAGCAAATCAGTACATCCCCTGGTACCTGGTATGCAGCTGTTGTTCTTGCAAATGCTTTTTTCTCAATAGCTGTTAGTAAGAACCACCAGAAACAGCTTGCTTTCAGCTGGCAAGGTCAGCAATATACTTTCACTGTCCTACCTCAGGGGTAGATTAACTCTCCAGTCCTATGTCATAATCTTGTCCGCAGGGATCTTGATCGTTTCTCCCTCCCACAAGACATCACACTGGTCCATTATATTGTTGATATCATGTTGATTTGACCTGGTGAGCAAGAAGTACCAACTACTTTAGACTTACTGGTAAGGCATTTGTGTGTCAGAGGATGGGAGATTAATCCAACAAAAATACAGAGGCCTTCCACCTCAGTGAAAATTCTAGGTGTCCAGTGGTGTGGGGCATGTCAAGATATCCCTTCTAAGGAGAAGGATAAGTTGCTGCATCTGGCCCCTCCTATGACCAAAAGAGAGAAACAACGCCTAGTTGGTGTCTTTGGATTTTGGTGACAGCATATTCCTCATTTTGGTGTGCTATTCCAGCCCATTTATCACGTGACCAGAAAAGCTGCTAATTTTAAGTAGGAACCTGAACAAGAAGAGGCTCTGTGACAGGTCCAGGCTGCTGTCCAAGCTGCTCTGCCACTTGGAGCATATGACCTAGCAGATCCAATGGTGCTGAAGTGTCAGTGGCAAATAGAGATGCTGTTTGGAGAATTTGCAAGGATCCTATGGGAGAATCACAATGCAGACCCTTAGGATTTTGGAGCAAAGCCTTACTATCTGCTGCAGATAACTACTCTCCTTTTGAGAACAGCTTTTGGGCTGCTACTAGGCCTTAGTAGAGACTGAATGCTTAACCATGGGCCACCAAGTTACCATGAGACCTGAACTGCCTATCATGAGCTGGGTGTTGTCTGACTCACCAAACCATAAAGTTGGGCATGTACAGCAGCACTCTATTGTAAAATGGAAATGGTATATACGAGATAGGGCCAGAGCAGGTCCTGAAGGCACAAATAAGTTACATGAGGAAGTGGTCCAAATGCCTATGGTCTCCACTCCTACCACATTACCTTCTCTTTCCCAGACCAGACCTATGGCCTCTTGGGGAGTTCCTTACAGTGAATTGACTGAGGAAGAGAAAACTCAGGCCTGTTTTACAGATGGTACAGCACAATATGCAGGTACCACCTGAACATAGACAGCTGCAGCACTACAACTCCTTTCTGGGGTGTCCTTGAAGGACAATGGTGAGGGGAAATCCTCCCAGTGGGCAGAACTTCTAGCAGTGCACCTGGTTGTTCATTTTGCTTGGAAGGAGAACTGGCCAGAGGTGCATTTATATACTGACTCATGAGCTGTTGCTAATGATTTGGCTGGATGGTCAGGGACTTGGAAAGAACATAATTGGAACACTGGTGACAAAGGTCTGGGGCAGAGGTATGTGGATAGACCTTTCTGAGTGGGTTAAAAACATTAACATATTTGTGTCCCATGTGAATGTGCACCAGAGGGTAACTTCGGCAGAGGAAGGTTTTAATAATCAAGTGGATGAGATGACCCATCCTGTGGATACCAGTCAGCCTCTTTCCCCAGCAACTCTTGTCATTGCCCAGTGGGCTCATGAACAAAGTGTTCATGGTGGTAGGGATGGAGGTAATGCATGGGCTCAGCAACATGGACTTCCACTCACCAAGGTTGACCTGGCTACAGCCACTGCTGAGTGCCCAATCTGCCAGCAGCAGAGTCTCAAACTCAGCCCCCGATATGGCACCATTCCCCGAGGTGACCAGCCAGCTACATGGTGGCAGGTTGATTACATTGGACCACTCCCTTCATGGGAGGGGCAGCGATTTGTTCTAACTGGAATAGACACATACTCTGGAAATGGTTTTGCTTTCCCTGCATGCAATGCTTTTGCCAAAACACCATCTGTGGGCTTACAGAATGCCTTATCCATCTTCATGGTATTCCACACAGCATCGTTTCTGATCAAGGAACACATTTCACAGCAAATGAAGTGCGGGAATGGGCATATGCTCATGGAATTCTCTGGTCTTACTATGTTCCCCATCATCCAGAAGCAGCTGGATTGATAGAACGGTGGAATGACCTTTTGAAAACTCAATTACGGTGCCAAGTAGGTGGCAATATCTTAACGGGCTGAGGTAAAGTTCTCCATGAAGCTGTATATGCTCTGAATCAGTATCCGCTGTATGGTGCTGTTTCTCTCATAGCCAGGATTCGTGGGTCCAGGAACCAAGGGTTGGAAATGGGAGAGGTATCACTCACTATTACCCTCAGTGATCCACTAGGAAAGTTTTTGCTTCCTGTCCCTGTGACTCTGAGCTCTGCTGTTCTACAGGTTTTAGTTCCAAAAGGGGGAGTGCTTCCACCAGGAGAAACAACAATGATTCCATTGAACTGGAATCTAAGATTGCCACCTGGTCACTTTGGGCTACTCATGCCCCTAGATCAACAAGCCAAGAAGGGGATTACATTATTGTGATTGACCCTGACTATCAGGAGGAAATAGGACTGCAACTACACAATGGAGGTAAAGAAGAGTTTTCTTGGACTATAGGGGATCCCCTAGCGCGTCTTTTAGTACTACCATGACCTGTGATTAAAATCAATGGAAAACTGCAACAACCCAATCCAGGCAGGACTACCAATGGCTCTGAAACTTCAGGAATGAAGGTTTGGGTCACCCCACCAGGCAAAGAACCATAGCCAGCTGAAGCGCTTACTGAGGGTAAAGAGAACATGGAATGGGTAGTGGAAAAAGGTAGTGATAAGTATGAACTATGACTATGAGATTGGTTACAGAAATAAGGACTGTAATGCTGTTTTATTCATGTTATACTATTTAAGTTGTAAGGTATCAAGTTTAAGAATGAATATTACCTAAAGACTTGTACCCTATCCTGGAGAGATTTAATGTGTTTCCAGTTATATGCAGGACAGTTGAGTATTGTTAGGTGAAAGAAAAAAATGTGTGTTTTATTTATTTTTTATTTAGAAATTAGGTAAGGTTTAAGGTGATATGTTTAGCTGCCAAGTTGACAAGAGGTGGACTGTCATGGTCAGGTTCGTGTGTCAACTTGGCCAAGTGGTGGTACCTGTTTGTCTGGTTGGGCAAGTGCTGGCCTGTCTGTTGTAATGAGGACATTTCATGGAATTAAATCATGATCATGTCAGCTGCATCCACAGGTGATTCCATTTGTAATCAGCCAAGGGGAGTGTCTTCTTCAATGAGTGATGCTTAATCTAATCACTGGAAGTCTTTTAAGGAGGATTCAGAAAGACAGGCTCTCTTCCTGCTTTGGCCAGAGAGCCTCTCCTGTGGAGTTCGTTGAGACCCTGCATTAGAATTGTCAGCATCACAGCCTGCCCTACTGATTTTGGACTCTGTGTTCCCACGGTTACATGAGACACTTTTATAAATTTTATATTTAGAAGTGTTTCCTGTTGATTCTGTTTCTCTAGAGAACCCTAACTAATATAGCCCTCAACACAGGGGCATAGAAGGGAAAATTGACGTTTCCAAGGAACTAGCTCATCAAAATGGGAAAGGAAGATAGAGAGTTACCTAATGAAAGAGAATGTGAAAAGAATGTAAGACCCCTTCATGAATAGTGAGTCCTTCTCCATTTGCCTATATTGGGCTTGTGCTGGTTTGAAAGGATGTATGGACCCTAGAAAAGCCATGTTTTAATCAAAATCCCATTTTGTAAAGGCAGAATAATCCCTATTCAATACTGTATGTTTGAATCTGTAATTAGATCATCTCCCTGGAGATGTAACCCAATCAAGAGTGGTTGTTAAACTGGATTGGGGTAAATGTGTCTCCACCCATTTGGGTGGGTCTTGATTAGTTTCTGCAGTCCTATAAAAGAGGGAACATTTTGGAGAATGAAAGAGATTTGGAGAGAGCAGAGAATACTGTAGCACCACGAAGCAGAATCCACCAGCCAGTGACCTTTGGAGATGAAGAAGGAAAAGGCCTCCGGGGAGCTTCATGAAACATGAGGCCAGGAGAGACAACTAGCAGATGACGCCATGTTCACCATGTGTCCTTCCAGCCAAGAGAGAAACCCTGACCGTGTTCGCCGTGTGCCTTCTCACTTGAGAGAGAAACCCTGAACTTCATCAGCCTTCTTGAATCAAGGTATCTTTCCCTGGGTGCCTGTGATTGGACATTTCTATAGACTTGTTTAATTGGGGCATTTTCTCAGCCTTAGAACTGTACACTAGCAACTTATTAAATTCCCCTTTTTAAAAGCCACTTGTTTCTGGTATATTGCATTCTGGCAGCTAGCAAACTAGAACAGGGCTTAACTATCCTGACTTTTGTCCTTGACTCCTAGTAACTCAGAGGCATATACTATGATGGTTCAGACCCCCAACTTAACTTTTTGCTGTGTTCTTTAATCTCTTTCACTGCCCCCTTCCCAAACTTGGACTTTAGCTTATCTCCTTATTTATAGCCCAAGGTCCCAGTTCCTGTCTGGTTGTTTCTGCTCTGCTCCTGCCTCCCCCAGGGTGACAATTAGAAAAGCCACTACTGAAAAGTACTGATGCTCATGCATGGAAATTTTTTTAAATCACATCTCATCACGTGTTATTGCTGATTTATTGACTAATGAAATTGCCTCCTCTGTGGACTTTAATTATAAGGCAGAGGAAATGCATAACAGAAAATACAAATTGAGGCAGCAATGAGGCCATTTCCATTTCACATTTTGTGAATCTCCCCACCCTGTGCTTCATTTTCATAAATCATTGAATTAAGCACATGAGCCAAGCCTTGGCATTCACCGCTGTCAGAATGAAAGTCTGGAGTAAAAAATGAGAACTGGATCACACCCATAGACAGGGCAAGGGGCTGTGTTAAGCTGTGCAGGCTGGGTGCAATCTCAGCATGAACTTCTATTACGTGCTGCTTAGAAAAGGGCTTTCTTAAATATGCTCTCAAAGAATTAGGGCCTAAGAGTCAAAGCAAGTTGTCCATTGCCTAAACAGAGCAACAGGCTATTGCAGCTGGAAGGAATGTTAGAGAACCTGTTCCAAAGAGTCTTAACCTGAGTGCATGGATGAACTTCAAAGGATCTATAGCAAACAGTGTTAATGTTATATCCACATGCCCTTGGCCCACTAAGGTGGCAGCTTTAGCTTTGGCAGACGGTTCACATACACCTGGAAGCCTTCTTCTAGAACACCAACCTCTTCTACCTAAAGGCTTTCTGTGGCTGCAGGAGCATGCTTGCCCTAGGGCAAAGCAAGCTGGTATTCCTGGACAGTTAACATGCCAACCCTCAATCAATAGAGAGCAGGGATGATGGATAAATACACCAGCTTCTTCACCCATTCATGGTCAATTCTGAGGTATATTCTGCACATTTCTCAGAAGGTTCCCAGTAAGATTGAGCCTCAGTTATCCAAAGTGGCAACTCACTAATAATAAACTCTCTATTGGATTTCCTCCCTTCCCTGTCTTATTTCTTCACTATGTTCCCCAGAATCACCTCCTAAATAAAATACTTGCACCCAAATCCTTGTCTTGAGGTCTGCTTTTGAGAGAATCTAAATTAAATCAGGGTTTATGAACCCCTAAAACTATGTACGAAATATTCACAGCTGTGCATTTTCTGGGAGAGAGTACATAGCTTTCATTAGATCCTCAGAAGTTTGTTCTAGTCCAACCTCATCATTTCACAATGAGAAAAGTTACTTCTTTCAGGTCTAGTCTATCTCTCTCAGCCTGGGAACCCAAAAGGAATGGAGATGACATTTCAATGAGTTGACATTTCAATCTGTTGACAGACCAGCCGATGGGAACAAGAGGGCGGAGAGAACAGGGCCTGTCCGGGGGAGTCCAGAACAGAAACGGTCTTTCCCACAGCTTTCTAGGGCCATGTCCAAGACGAGGGATTGGTCTGAGGCTTATCTCATGTTTGTGTGTGTTTTATTTTATGTTAAGCCTAGAAGGAACTGTGGTCTATAACTTTTATCAGGGAGTGGGGCTCACAGTATGTAGTAACGACCTTAGGAACCCTGCAGAGTTTACAGGATAGAATACATACAAGGGGGTGAGAGTGTGGCTTGGTCCCTGGTCTAGGGAGTGACTGTGAGCAAATCACTTGATGTCTTTGTACCAAAGTTTCTCCTGAATTGAGGAAAACAATCCCCGCAGTGAAGTCTCCTGGGTAAATGCCAAGAGAACTGCCACTCACAAGGAAGAGGGCAGGATTAGGTTGAGAAAGCTATTCTTACAGAAACTAGGAAGTGACTGAGAGCGAGGAGAGAAACGTGTCTTTTGTATGAAGGAAGAGTTGGAGGTCAGCAGAAGGGAAGCAGAAAAGCAACAGAAGCTGGAGATTAGAAATAGCCAAGAAGGAAATGAAGCAGAAATGAACATATAGAAAGACTGGGCTGCTGGCAAAGATGCATTTTTAAGAAAATTGTCTCACAAACTGTGATACACAAACTTCTGGGCATCTGCAGAGAGATTGTTGGGGGTCCTCAATTCTCAATAAGAATATTTTAAAGTTTTTTTTTTCATGTTTATGATCATCAAAATATAATTTAAGTGTCTTCTGCATAGTATGACATGTATGTATATATCATTGCTAAGCAATCCCCTCAAGTTAGAGTATTTGACTTTTCTGGTCTCTTATGCAAGAAAATGTCTTGTAACCATTGAGTGGGTAATTTCTACTGTCAGTTTGTTAGTAATAGTGCTGTCTGTCTCCACTGCCCTCAGGTCAAAGCCCTGTATGGTGATCATTTACAACTGGAAAACCTTCTTTTATAGTAACATTTTAGTCTGTCATGTTTTTAATAAATTGAGACTTAAATTTGCCATCATAAAAGTGACAAGGATTTGCAATAATATGTCTCTTTGCTTGCTGCCAGAGCCTGTGAAATGTAAATGAGATGTTACAGTCAAGTAACCACCAAGGACATGTGACTCCTCTGCATGGACTAAGGTTTCACAGGAGTTTGAATATTTCAGGTCAAAGTCAGAGAGAATGTGATACAAAGAAACTTGATTTACAATCAAGTTATTTTTAAAATGCTATGATATTTCTAATATTTACAGGCTTCTGTCAATAGTCTGATAGTTAACTCTTTAATAATATTTGAAATTTGTTTCTGACATCTCTAAGAAATAAAACACTTCAAATATTATTTTCTTGCACTGATTCCTCTGATAATTAAATCAGAAAACATTTAGTTCACATTTTGATAACTCAGCAGGACTATAAATGAATATAACTGTAAATAAGTATAACTTCTCAGAATATATAAAATAATGCAGTATTAAAATTTGCTAGTTAATTTTGCTTAAATATAAGGTCTGATTATCCTGAATTAGAAAACAAAACTTTATTAATATTACTGTTTCATAGAAATACTTTGCTAATAGCCACTATCCACATTGATATGATTGAAATAAAAGAAGAGAGAAGGATCAATATAGACTTGGATTTAATGCTTATCTTTTTACTATTAAACTCTACATTGACAATTTCATTTCAGAAAAACAATTTCTATAATATTAATTTAATATTATAAATATTAAATTGTTTTCTTGTTCAGTTTCTCATTTTGGATTTTTCCCCCTTTTTCTAAGGTGCAAAAGTACAATAAAAATATACTCAAGCTTACTTGTACTTAAATAATGTTACAGTAGAAGTGCTTAAGTGAACTCTAGGAGCTCTTTGAGAATTTGTTTTTCTTCCAGAAGGCTTTGTACATCATTCAAGCTGGAGAAATACTGTCTTAGAGACTCAGCAGAAGGCAATGTCAGTGTCATTGGATTATTGGTGTTGAGACAAAATTCTCCATGGGAGGCTCATATTTCTGGACATCTTGTGAGCAGAGCTGAAAGTTATTCTGAACTCTCTTTTCAAGGATATTTGTACAGTGAAGAGTGAAAGATAGTCTCTATCTAATGCCGAAACCGTCTTTGCAAAAAAAGAACAAAGTTGGAGTACTCACACTTCCCAATTTTAAAACTTACTCCCAAGCTTCAGTTGTGAAAACAGTATGGTATTGGCACATGGACAGACTTAGCAACAATGGAATCAAATTAAGAGTTCAGAAATAGAGCCTCACATCTTTGGCCAATTGATTTTTGACAAGGGTGCCAGGTCCACTCAATTGGGAAAGAACAGTCTGTTCAACAAATGGTCTGGGAAAACTGGACACCATATACAAAAATTAACTCAAAATGTGTATTCTAGTTTGCTTTTATGAAAGAAATTTAATAAGTTATAAGTTTATAGTCCTAAGCCTATAAAAATGTCCAAACCAAGACATCCTGGAAAAGATCCTTAATTTAAGGAAGGCCAGTGGGTCTGGAAAAGCTCTGACAGATGGGAAGTCACATGGCTGGCATCTGGTGGTCCCTTGCTCCTGGGCTTCCTTGCTTCTAGCCTCTGTTCCTGTGGGGGTTCCTCACTTTGCTTCTCTGGGGCTGACTTTCACCTCTTGGCTTACCTTAGCTCTCTCTAGGTTCTGGCTTGCATAACATGTCATGACAATGTCTGCTTGGCTCCAGGCATCTCCAAACATCCAGGTCCTGGTTCTCCAAGTGTCGACATCTGTGTCAGCTCTGCTCTGAACTTTCTGTAGGCTCTGTCATTTCTAACTCTCTCCAAAATGTTTCCTCTTTTAAAGGATTCCAGTAAACTAATAAAGAAGCACCTGGAATGGGTGGAATCACATCGCCATCTAATTAAAAGGTCACACCCACAATTGAGTGTGTCGCATTTCTGTGGAAATAATCTAATCCAAAATTTCTACCCTGGAGTAGTGAATTAGGATTAAAAGAAACACTGCCTCCAAAATATTGAATCAGGATTAAAACATGACTTTTCTGGGGTATATAATATTTTCAAACTGGCACATTGTGTCAAGACCTAAATATAAGAACTAATACTATAAACTCCTGGAAGAAAATGTAGAGAAGCATCTTTAGGACCTTGTATTAGTTAGGCAGAGATTTCTTAGATTTTAAACTCAATGCATAAGCAACAAAAGAAAAAATGGATAAATGGGGCTCCATCAAAATTAAAAACTTCTGTGCATCAAAGGCCTTCATTATGAAAGTGAAAAGACAATCTACAAGACTGTGCAACAGGACTGGATACAAAAACTCAGAAATGCAACAGGACTGGATACAAAAACTCAGAAATGGACAGCACCTAACTATAATACAATTATGTTAAAACACTGAATGAAGTTGCATGTGAGAATGATAGAGGGAGGAGGTCTGGGGACATAAATGAAATCAGAAAGAAAGATAGATGTTAAAGATTGAGATGGTATAATCAAGGAATGCCTAGAGTGTATAATAATAGTGAAATGTACAAGGTACAATTTTTAAAATGTTTTTGCATGAGGAAGAACAAAGGAATGTCATTATTACTGAAAATAGATGGTAATTAATATTTTAAAATGTCACCTTCTGTGTGAGACTAAAGCAAAAAATGTTTATTTGTTACAAAATTTATATTTTGACTAGTACATTTCCTAATATAACTTATGTAGATAGTTTGACTGAACGCCATAAGTACTTGGAATCTCAGGTAGGACATGAGATTTTGCTGGTTTGTCCAGAGGGATGCCCCGATGAATTCCAGAGTGATTTGATCAGTGAGTGGAAAAGTATCTGCAAAGCCCCCTTCGGGGAATGGTGAGAACGGGGAGAAATTCAACTTCCCCAAGTTGAATTCTTGATATTCTCACAAGCAGTGTGGACAACCAAAGCTATAGGCTGAGCCCCCAGTCTTCGGGTTTATTCATATGAAACTTAACCCCGCAAAGGATAGGTCAAGTCTACTTAAAATTTAGGCCTAAGAGTCACCCCCAAGAGAGCCTCTTTTGTTGCTCAGATGTGGCCTCTCTCTCCAGCCAACACAACAAGGAGTCTCACCACCCTACCCCTCTCTACGTGGGACGTAACTCCCAGGGGTGTGGACCTTCCTGGCAACGTGGGACAGAGATCTTGGAATGAGCTGAGACTCAGCATTAACGGATTGAGAAAAACCCTAGAATGAGCTGAGACTTAACATCAAGGGATTGAGAAAACCTTCTCGACCAAAAGGGGGAAGAGGGAAATGAGACAGTGTCAATGGCTGAGAGATTCCAAACAGGGTCAAGAGGTTATCCTGGAGGTTATTCTTACAGATTAAATAGATATCACCTTGTTACTCAAGATGTAATGGAGAGGCTGGAGGGAACTGCCTGAAAATGCAGAGCTGTGTTCCAGTAGCCATGTTTCTTGAGGATGACTGAATAATGATACAGTTGTCACAATGTGACTGTGTGATTGTGAAAACCTTGTGTCTGATGCTCCTTTTATCTACCTTGTCAACAGACGAGTAGAACATATGGAATAAAAATAAATAATAGGGGGAACAAATGCTAAGATAAATTTAGTTTGAAATGCTAGTGATCAATGAAAGCGAGGAGTAAGGGGTATGATAGGCATAATCTTTTTTTTTTCTTTCCTGTGTTCATTTTATTTCTTTTTCTATTGTCTTTTTATTTCTTTTTCTGAATTAATGCAAATGTTCTAAGAAATGATGACTATGCCACTAAGTGATGATATTGTGAATTACTGATTATGTATGTTGATGTTTTGTTTTGTTTCTTAATTTTTTAATTAATAAATAAATTTTTTTAAAAAAGACAATCTACATCTATAGTTATGCCTAAGAGTTAGTTCAGAGGACCTCTTTTTTTGTTCAGATGTAGCCTGTCTCTCTCTAAGCTTAACTCTGAAAGTAAAATCATTACCCTCCCCCTACATGAGACATGACATCCAGGGCTGAAAGTCTCCCTCACAACATGGAATATGAGTTCCAGGGATGAGCCTGGCCCTGACACCGTGGGATCGACAATGTCTACCTGACCAAAAGGGGGAAAAATTGTAGTAAATAAGGTATCAGTGGCTGAAAGAGTTCAAATACAGTCAAGAGGCTGCTCTGAAGACTACTCCTATACAAGCTTCAGCTAGATATTATTTACTAATGGTTTGCCAAACCCCAACCAAAACCACTTCTGCCAACCTTAAAGAACACCTAGGGTGTTATCTGAGATTCTACAAAGGTTCCATCACTATGATTACTTTCCAGATGGGTTCCTAGGCTAGATAAGTCCTGAAATACAGAGGGCCCAGCCTCTCCAGCACATCAACTAGTTCCATCCCCCATTCCATATTATCGACAGCTCTTTCCAAAATGAAAATGTTAGAATAGGCATATCCCAAATACCCCTAAAGATTGGGAGAAAGACCAGAGGAGAAGGTGTAGTTATAACAGAGAAGATAGGATTTAACAAATGAGTATGACTACTGATCATTATATTGATATTTCTTTTCGTCTCTAGTGTCTTGGAGCAGCTAGAAGCGAAAACCTAAAATTGTGGAACTGAAACACATACCAAACTCTGAAATCTGTTCTATAACTAATTGTTGCAGTGTGCTTTGAAATTTATCACTTTTTTTGTATATATGTTATTTTTCACAAGTAAAAAAAAAGACAACCTACAGAATGGGAGAAAATATTTAGAAACCACATATATGATAAGGGTTTAATATCCAAAATTTATAGAAATCCAGCAACTCAACAAAAAAAAGACAAATGACCCAATTTAAAAATGGACAAAAGACATTTTTCCAAAGAAGACATTCAAATAGCCAAAAGCACGAGAAAGGTTGCTCAGTATCATTAGTCGTTAGGGAAACACAAACCAAAACCACAATTTTGAGATAATATTTCACATCCACTAGAAAGGCTACTATTTAAAAAAATGGAAAATAACAAGTGTAGAGGAGGATGTGGAGAAATAGGAACACTTGTTCATTGTTTCTGAGAATATAAATGGTGCAGCCACTGTGGAAAACAGTTTGGTGGTTCCTCAGAAAGTTAAGTATAGAATTACCATATGACTCAGTAATCCCACTTCTAGGTATATATACCCAAAAGAATCGCAAGCAGGTCTCAAACATATATTTTATCACGAATTATTCACTATTGCCAAAATATGGAAGCAACCCAAGTGTCTATCAACTGATAAAGATACGCAAAATGTGTTATATACAGAATATTACTCAGTTATGAATAGAAATGAAATTCTGATACATGTGACAAGTGGATGAACCTTGAAGATATCATCAAGGTTGTTTTGAGTGAAATAAGCCAGATAAAAATGGAGGAATATCGTTTGATCCCACTGATATGAAATCATTAGAATAAGCAAATTCTTAGAGTCAGAAACTAGAATACAAACTATTAGGGACTGAGTTGGGGATAGGGAATAGGGAGTCAATTCTTAATTGGTACAGTTTCTGTTTGGAGTGATAGAAAAGTTTTGGTAATGTATAGTGTTGATGGTAATATAACATGAATGTAATTAATACCACTGAATTATATATTTATCTGACTGTGGTTAAAAGGGGAAATGTTATATGGCATATATATTGCTAGGACAAAAAATTAAAAACAAGTCATAGAACTATACAACACGGTGAGCCCAGATATAAACTGTGGTCTACAGTTTATGTCCATTTATGGTGATAGTCTCTCATTAATTGTAATATAGTTACCACACTAATGCAGAATGTAAAAAATGGGGGCAGGTATATGGGAACTCCTATTTCCTGTTAATCTTTCTTTATATGTATAACTTCTCTAATGAAAAAAAGAACACTAACAAAAAAGAAGCGGATACAACTTCTACTGTATTTGTTGGGCCACCTGCTCCTTGAGCCCCGAACTGCCAGGCTGGAGAGGCCAAGGGGCTTAGATGGACTACCCACTGAACCCAGACTTCCACCCATCCGCACTACTGCACCAGGCAATAGGAAGGCCAAATTTTACCTTCTAACCAGCCCCTCTGCCAGCTGAATACTACCCAGTGATCTCCATTAACATGACATGAAACAGCAGGGATCATCCAGCCAAACCCTGCACAAATTCCCAACTCACAAAGTAGTAAAATACTGTAAAATGGTTGTTGTTTTAAGCCATTAAGTTTGGGTAGTTTATAACACAGCAATAGTTAACTAGAGCAACTCCCTTTATCACTGTCCCCCCCACCCTCTTACCTGAAATAGCCAATCCTGAGTATATTCTGATTTTTGTCCCATACGTACTAGTATCAGTATGTAAAATGTGATGGGGAGCAGTTCCTTTTATCTCTCTGTGCTTCCTACCTCTCTTTTTTTTCCTCCCATAAGAATTCCCTGAGTGTCTCCACTATGTCAGATGCTAGAGTGAGCTTAATCCCTATCCTGTAAATCAAGGAACAAACTGTTTCTGTAAAGGGCCAGAAAGTACCCAATTTAGGCTTTCTAGGCAGTTGCTCAACTCTGTCGTTGAAACATGAAAGCAATCACAGACAAGAATGAATAGGTGTAACTGTATTTTGCTAAATCTCCATTTACAAAAATAGGCAGCAGGTTGGATTTGGCCCACAGGCCACAGTGTGCTGGCTTTTGCTCTAAGTGCTTAACTGCTGGCTGGGGACATGTTCTATCTGCAGATGTCTAGCCAATGTGTGGTAGAGAAATATCTTCCAACCACTCCAACTCGAAGAAGACCTGGGATTTATGTTGAGTCTTGATGACAGAGGGCCGTTCATATGCAGAGATGTTGATGCAAAGGCCTGTAGTCCTAATGCACAAACAAGAATGTCAAAGAAGCTGACCTGTCTGGAGATGAGGATGAGCCCATGAGAAAAGTGAGAGAGAAGACAGGAGTGCTAGAGAGCTCATGTCCTAAAATTGAAAGAGTGCTGCTTCTACTCATTTTCTCCCCAAAGAGTTGTGAGGATAAATAAGATATGGTAAAAATGGTTGTGAGTGCTGAAGATGCCTGCCAGGTATTACTGAGGTTATCATCTTTCCTTTTCAGAAAAATAACACCTTAAAGTGGATGTCTTTGGAACACCGCATAAAACCTGTTCTCTCTGCGACATAGCTGACATTCACAGGAGGGAATCAGAATAGCATGCAGTGTTCTAACAGCTCCTTCAGCAGTGACACTAAATACACATAAACTATTTTAAATTTGAATCTGCTGCAAACATGAACAATGACACAGTGTCATACTCCACTGCGAGGTTTGCCTGGACAAACTATATGCAGAGAGCAAATATGCACACTCCATGCTTTCCTGACTTTTCCAACTTCAACGTCAGAACTTTGTGACCAAGAAAATAACTGTGGCTTCACTTTTATTCACCTTTATTATTTGGTGACTTGATTATGCTGATAGTGAATCCAGATTGAGAAAGAAAGAAATTTGGAGGAGATACAATACAGGTTTTTTTCTGGCTATTTGAACTAACTTTCTTTAAATTAGCTCAGTATATCTCAGTTAAAGGGATTGGAAGATTATACATCGAAGTAAAGAGGGGGACAATATACCTTCTCAGAAGCTACAAAGCCAGGCAATCCTCATAAGAACTAATTAAGTATAAGGTCCAGCAGTGGCTCTAACTCTCCAACCAAAGTTCTGGGAATCTAAAAGCAAGCCACCCTTACTCCAGATTCAGCTCCTCCATCCATCTGGTTCCTATCCCACTATAAACCCTATTCTCTCTTCTCCTTTGCCTGCTGCCTTTTTCTTGTTTTCTTCTTGTCTTTTATCCTTAGTACATTTTAGCTTCCACCTCCATTGACAGCTGTTGATTTTGTCCTTCCCAGGTCTCTCATTCAAACTCCATATAAGAAAGGATGTGATTAGGACAGTCATCCCATTAAGAGTAGAACACACTGGTGGGTAGAACAGGGCAGGACTACTGGACAGCCTAAAAGGGGCAGGTGGCATAAAGTCTGATAACTCAGACAGCTTTCTCAGAGACTCCTCTCCATGATACAGTGAATACACCCAAGACATGGTACCAAGAGGCAATGCCCTAGAGCCACCATTTTTGTTCCCATGCTCATCCTACGTCCACCTGCATCCTGACTGGCCACAACAGTGTTTGCATGTGTCTCTCTAGCTTCTGACTATTCAATATTCTTCAAAGACTTTGACTCAGGCTTATTCTACCCACTCCATTTCATATTCTCTCTGAAGTAAATCTTGGCCCAGTGCTCTTATTGGGAGTGGGTTTAGGATAAAAACTAAGCTTCAGTAATAAAAAGACTCCAAAGGTACAGAGAAACACGTACCAGCTTTTATCTCTCACAGGTAACATCCAGAAGTAAGTGGTTTGGGACTTCCAAGACAGCCCTGCTGGCCCCAGTTAAGGCTTTTTCCTAGCCAGCAGGGAGGGGGAAGAGAAAAAGGGGATGTAAACTCTTAGAAAGGGAATAACCCAGAAATTGGTGCTCACCGCCCCACTGGCAAAATCTTAATCACATGGCCCGACCTAACTTCCAAAGAGGCTGGGAAATGTAGTCTCTAAAGGGGCAGCCATGCTCACCCAAAACTTGGAGTCAAGAGGGGCTGTTGGATCATTAAAGAGAATTATGGAGAACAGGTCCAGTGGAACAGTTAATTGGCTCTCCTACGGGGCATAACTTCTGGCTCCAATCTCGAGGCAGATACAGATTTTGTGGGGCCTAAAGCTTATGCAATTCTTGGGGTCCTCCTTAAGATAACAAATGCAAACTAATAAACACAAAATTTTGCATACAGGAATTTGGAAGGGGCCCATGCTAGTGAGGAGCTGGAAAACTGAAGCTTCATTAGTTTCGTAGTAAAATCACTTGGGCTCACGTCCACCAGTCAATGTCCCATTCAAGTGAGCCCAGCTCGTGTAAAGGGTGGTTTAGATTGTTTATATAGGGTGGATCTTCAAGGTCAGTGCCAATGTCAAAGCAACATTTTACTAAATGTTAACAACAACAACAACAACAAATATATCTTAAATTTCCTTTCTCTGATGCTTTGACCTTGGCCCCTAACTATGTAATGTAGTGGGCTGGCAGGCTGTCCTCAGCAAGAGCTAAAGAATGCTCTAGCGCTATTGGTATGACTGGGTTATGGCCATAAAAACTGCTGCTGTGATTTCTCTTTGGTGAAGCCTACTTCCCAGCCCCTGATTGGTGGAGAGATCTCCTTATTTATGGGCAATTGTTCTGAACAGACAAGATACTGCTTGGCAGCTACTCATGGAAACTCCTATTGTGTTTTCATTTTCATATCAGTAAGCACCCTGTAGGAGATGAAGAACAGACCGAGAACTATGGCATTACCCTGTACACAGTCGATCAAAACCAGGCTAATTAGATTTTCCAGGTACTTGGATACTGTGGGACAATGTATTACATAAATATATAAACACTCCCATCCACGAGGACCAAAGAATAGTTGCAGAAGGCTGCAAAGTAAGCTTCAATTCTCTTTCCTGTGCTCTCTGGCTCTCTTTTAGGAAACGTAATGAAACTTCAATATAGTCGAAATGCTTGGACTTCTGTGTTATTAATGAGCTTCACATGGTACAGAGCAGTGTTCCCTCCAAAAAAAGAAAATCTGAAAATATACCTGCCTGAGGTTAAATGAAACCAAATATATAAATCCTAGTACCTTAGGGAAAATAGTCGATTAGGGAAAATAGTCAAGAACAGTTTGCTGTGAGTGATAATGATTGCTATCCTTATCATGTATTTATACCATCCCTTGACTACATTTAATCTATCTAACTTTATATCAGAGTTATTTTTAAACCGTGCTCTCCATTCATTAAAGCAATAGTTTGTTTCTGGCTATTGAGAAGTCATGGGATCTAGTGGTGGTGGGCTTCTCCCCATACAGGGTAATCCTACCGTTCAATGGCCTTCGCCATTGAATACTAAGATGAGTATGTTGTCTGCATATCTCAGAATACTGTGACTTTCTGACTTCTTTCTCTGTGAAAACTGACATCTGAGACTTTGCCTGGTCACTCCACCAGCATTTCCATCTTAGGCTTTGCAAGGATATCCCTCAGGTATCCATCTTTAGGACTTTCCCACCTCATCTTTAGTAATTATATGTTGAGTTCCCCACATCCTCTTTAACAATCGTGTGTTGAGTTCTCCGCTCCGGACTCTTTTTCCTTCCTGAATTTTGAGTAGATCCTCAGGGATCACTTGACTTGGATCTAATATTGGCACTGCAAATGCAAACTTTTCCAAATCTGAACTCATTATTGCCTCAGAAATCTGATCCTTCTCTCATATTCCATACCTTCATGAATGGCTCAGCCATTCCACTCCTCTGGATGCCCTACCTAACTCCTTTCTCTCATTTATCTCAATCTCACTAGGTTGTGTTTATTTTATCCCACTAATTTACTTTAAATCTGACTACTTCTTATTCTCCACAGTGGGAACCTTAAGCCAGAAACTCATTATCTCTTACTTAGATTACAGAGCAGCTTCTTGTCTCCCTACTTTTCACTGCCAGGGTGAGACGCACCCTGCTTGGTTTAAACCCTTTACTAAATCCCTAGCAGCTTTTTGGATAAAGTGAAAGCTCCATAGCCAGGCATACAAAGCCCTCCGTCTTCTATCTCTTGCTTATCTATTCGGCAAAATTGAGATACACTGGAGTTCAGAAAAGTCGGTGCTCTCTTTGGTCTACATATCCTACTCTCCTCCACTGAGAAGCGTCACCATCTCCAAGAAGCTTCCTCTCACCTACCAGACTGGATTGGTTCCTCCCTTCTGTGTCCCCACTGTCCACAGGGTGTCACTGCCCTGTGGTTCCTGCCTCCTGTCATTGAGTCCCCTACACTTCGACAAAGACCCTGAGAAGACTTACTTTTATCAGAAATAAACACTGTGTCTTGTTCTTTGTGTTGCCCACATCTTTGCATGGTACTTACTCATAATAAGCACTCAAGAAATGTCTATTGAATGATTAATTTAGTAAAGGGAAATAAAGTGTTAGAAGGATGATTGGACTTAATGGCTGGAAATTTGTAGAAATTATGCATATGAAACTCGCTGGCCAGATTCCATTCCATTATTGAAGATGTCACTTTCCACATCATCAGGCCCAAGTTTCTTTTTTTTTTAATGTTTATGTTTTTTTTTAATATTTGTATTGACAAATCTTCACACACATACATTCCATACGTAGTGTTCAATTAATGGCTCACAATATCATCAAATAGTTGTGTACTCATCACCATGATCATTTTCAAAACATTTGCATCACTCCAGAAAAAGAAATAAAAAGAAAACACTCATACATCCCATACTCCTTACCCTTTCCTCTCATTGACCACTAGTATTTCAATCTAGCTAATTTTCTTTTACTCCTTATCTGCCCCCCCATTATTTATTTATATTTTGTCCTTATTTTTCACTCCCCTATCCATACCCTAGATAAAAGGAGCATCA